>PNEQ01032934.1:0-75385 GCA_003012365.1 Medauroidea extradentata
TCCTCTCGGGGAGATAGGCGCACAATGAGAGAGGGGAAGGTACAAGGCAGATGGCTCGCACCCCCACCACTGCGACTTCCTCTAGATACGTCACTGTGATGAACTGCGCCCCCGGCCCTTAGCCACGCCTCTTAGCCTACTCGAACACGTGGCACGGAGAGCTATCCTCAAGTTTACCATCGGTCCCCATAAGTCTTAATAGGAAACACGGACGTAGAAGAACAGTTCTGGACACTCGCCTGGATATTTGACCCCCTTGTTGTTTGGCTGCAGTTCACCAAGTTACCGAGAATATTGTGTTTTATTGGCGCTTCAGTTAGGGCGGTCAGACTAACTCCTCCCACTTCCTTTCCGCTAAGATAAACAATTTATCAAAACGTATTTTTTTTTATCAATTTATGACACACTTCCTTCGTTCAAAAATTTAAGAAAAGGCACCAGCAATCTTTATTTACTTTATAAATTTAACAATGGAAAAAAGTGGACGGAGTTTGAGTCCGACCGCCCGAAAAACAGCGCCGAAAAGTACGACATTCTCGGTAACTTGACGAACTACAGCCAAACAACAAGGGGGTCAAGTAAAATACGTTGTTAGATAGGCGAGTGTCCAGACCTGTTCTTCTACGACCGTGCTAGGGACCCCTGTTTTTTTAGGAAATAATTTTGCCTCACTTTGTTTCCGTGTCTTACGCGCACATCTGCAGTTCTGTTTCGTGGTCTATGATTGGATATTTTAACCCTCACGAGCCTTGGGATTCTACCGACAAACTACAGGCGTGTGTTGTTGCAGAAACGTTATTGTAATTGGCTCAGTCAAATGATATAGGCACGGTCTATGAAGGTAGAGGTCTTGACACTGAGGAATAAAATGTGACTCCCTTTTTGTCGCTGAGAGCTAGAAGTAATTTAGTGGAAGATTTGTTTTGTTTTGTGTTTGCCTTAACTTAAAATGCGAAGTTATCAAAATTGTGTATATTATATAGAAAAAAAAATTAAATGTAATTTTGTATTGGAATCCTTTTTTTTTTTCTTTTCAAACAAAAAATTTAGTTTTTCAATCTTTTACATGTAGACATACACTGCAACGGTTCTAAAATTTTGGAGGGCAGGAAATAATATTTTTTGTTCGAATATGTTTACTAAAACAATAATACTTTTTTTTCCACACTACGTAAATATACAGTTCCACACATGCCAACGCATTTATGGACACGAAACATATATCTACTGCCTACCATATTAACGTAATTATATATAAATAATTGAGAAAATTGTAACGCCGCCAGTAGTAAAAATCTTCCACCAAATTACTACTAACGCTCGACGACAAAAAAGGGGTCACTTTCTCTTGCTGGAGAGCATAGGCAGTGTCAAGACATCTTCCTCTTAGACCGTGGATATAGGCTACGAATCTTCACATAGACGCGCTGCCAATAACCATGAAGCAGAATTGCAGATGTGTACATTAAGGTTCGGTTTCAGTCGCCATATTGAATTTTATTACTTTTCACTTTTTGGAATTCTCAGAAGAAAAAATTTTAAATATGTGATTATACCTCAAATTCTATTTACATTTCGCTACAGCACAGACCTTGCGATTTAGCTGTTAACATATAATTACGCCACAATTTGTGTGGCAAAACTTTTTTATATTCATAATTTACCCGACAAATTGCGGCGTAATTATGAGTTAACAGCTAAATCACAGGTCTGTACTGTAGCGAAATGTAAATAGAATTTGAGGTATAATCGCATATTTAACGATTTTCTTCTCAGAATTCCAAAAAAGTGAAAAGTAATAAATTTCAATACGGCGATTGAAACCGAGCCGTACGGCACTACAACGAAGTGGGGCAAAATTCTTTTCGCGAAAAACAAGGGTCCCTATCAATTAGTTGTTAAACAGTAATGCATAGTACGTAACAAAGTTCTCTAATGCGAAACATACGGCCTACCTGCGCGTTAGAGACTTAGAAACGACGAAATTGTAAAGGAGACAAAGCGTGTATCAAATGCAACACCTTCACACAACGAACCAAGGAGTGAACTAGCGTGCAAAATTCCCGCCGATTCATTTTTACTACGGGACACTAAGCGGTGACCATATAATTTTATTGGTGGAAAGTCTGTAGCAAGTTCAGTGCATGTTTTATCTGAGTTTCGCATACGTCCGGCTAGTACATTTTAGGATAACGTTTGGACGTTAGTGAGCCTACAGCAAATCATTTTAGTATAAACAAACTTAAGTAATTGACAAACTGAATAAGTAAATTAGCACTACGTTAATTCAATGTCCATGTAACGATAGTTTGTGTGTAGTATTGATATTATGGTGTGAGCAGTTCCAGAGAGAAGGTTAATGTTATTTTTCAGTAGTAGTGTATTGTTTTGTGTTGTTTTACTTTGGATAGAGAATGGAGCGTTGTAATAATATGTTAGCAGCGGTAAAAGGGAAGTGGCAAGAAATTCGCTCCTGTTCGAGGAAGGAGACGGAATAATTGTGCATGTATGATAATGCACACCTGGAAGAAGACGTCAGGAACACACTTCACTTCTGAGCGTGTTATACTATGGAGAAGAGGCCAATACATCTGGTATACTCTTATATTTTAGCCGTAGCTGCAATCTAATCAACTTTACTGAAACTTCACCGTAGCAACTTGGACACTAAAAATGTCAGTCAAAGTTGATGGTAGAATGGAGAACTGTTGTGATTAAATTAGTTCCTAGGCCAATGGTATTTGGGCTGGCGGCTTACCGATGTTTATAGTATAGTTCTTAACCTAATTACAGTTTTTGATTCCAAATTATTTTAAGTCTCACACCAAATTTAATTATGTGTCCTAGGAAATTTATTAAACACTATGTTCTGCTTTTACATGCTTTTTCAAAGTAGTTTTTTTAACTTTAAGTTACGCTGTAGGACTTCGACAGTGTTGTGTCTTAATATACGATTCGCCAACTCGTACTATAACACGAGTACTATATTTCTATTTAATTCTGTTGCAGATACTACTCCTTACACCGTCCAGCTAGCCGGAGCACTTTAGTCATAAAAATGTTCGACGGTGGGAGTTGGGATAACACAGGTATCCTAAGTAAGTACACTACAACATTTTGAAGTACGACAGCCGGAAAAGCTTTTTTTTTTTTTATAAACAGTGTTTGCAATGAGGACGGTGTCTTAAACACGACATTCCTTCCTTGTCCAGTGTGTGTAATTTCCGTACACTGGAACAAAGGACGTTTGTAGAATAGTTTTTAAGAGGACGTATTTCACTGTTCATTAAACCGCTTATGAAGTGTGTGGTACGTGGTGCTCTTAGCTGTCTATACGGTATACATCGGAGCCCTGGAGCGATCATGTATAGGGATTTAAAAGTTTAATTTAATTTGATGTAGTTCAGTACTTGCTGGACCTAAATATGCGCTACCTCTGGCTTTTTGCTCACCTGGGTAATGCACACATTGCTATTGGTAGGGCCCGGTAGTTTTCGCGAAAAGATCTCTGCTATGTGGTCAGTGATTGGATGCCGTAACATACAACGTCTGGAGGTTAAACCCGCAAATCACAGACGTGTAGTGTCGCAGTTATCCATGTACTGATTGGCACAGACAAATAAATAGCGACTTTGCACAAAAACACTCTGCCAATAATCATGAAGTTGAGGTGCAGGTGTGCTTGTACCGGACTCTAGCTATTGGGTCTTTCGGACAATTTTTCCAAGTCCTAGAAAACTGATGGGCAAGTACTGTCCGCGCGCCAGCTGTGAGATGTGTTTTTTCGCCTGTAAATATGTAAATAACACAACGAGGCCCAATAGCATGCGACGTACATGCTAGCCGTAGTAACGTCGTAAGTTAGGACGTGTTTCATACTGTGTCACTGTAGCGTACATTAAGTTTACGAAGGCAAATGCATACACGCCAGGTACCCAGAGCTGGCCTGGAGACAGTAAGTATTTCCATTCTAAAAATAAAAAAAATTTTAAAAAAAACTGGACAACAAATAAATTTTTTCCTAAACTTTAATTCCTGAAGCAATGCTCTCCTCTCATCCATTGCAATAATCAGTAGAAATGACCGAGTCCAGTCGAACATAAATTATAAGTGGTTTGCGGTAAAGTGAGAACTGTTGAAAACAATATTGTCTAGATTAATAATAAAATAATTACTTTCTTCGCAACTTTTGACGTTGACTTAGGAGTTCTTTACAATCTACACACTTCGGTTGTAACTCAGGCTGACTTGTTTATATAGGAAAGTGACAGTAATATACAAATTATTGAAAGGAAAAAGTGACTAACTTAAAGTTTCAAAAGTGCTCACTTTCAAACTGTAAAAAAAATTTCCTAAAATGTTTAAGAAGTAATTAACCTAAACGCAGTATGGAACAGTTACCATACTTCCGCCTCGTACATATTATGCAACCTTGCAACACAAGTCTGGTAACTTTAGTACGCATTTGACTGTTTTATAACAAAGTTTAGAAGTGTCAACATGGATGTCTGGGAAACACTACCATACTGTTACGGTGTCGCAATCCCGCGGCGTCGGTGGCTTCGCAGAAAAGAAGGGAGTGTAGAGAGATTTTGGTCAGCGCTGGGCGGTCTGTGAGTGCTCGGTAATCAAGTAATCAAAAGAGGCGGATTACGCCAACAGAGGTGTCCCAGGAATCCGATGACTTGACGAGTTAAAGTGGGTCTTAATACTTACCCAACATCCTTGCGAATTCCTGGATTCAGCAGGGATTGCTCCACCTCTGGGCATACCTAGGAGCCAACCAGAGGGGAGGATTTCGACGGCCTGGTGGGGGTGCGAAGAATGGTATAGAAATCGAGCTAGCTACCGGGGAAAGTTGGAGAAGAGTGTCGGCGAGTGAGTCTGCTCCGGCGGCGACCGCACCTAGGGACTCTGGTTTCGAGTCTGGATGCGACCTCTGGCTAGAGCTTACCTTCAACGGCGGCACGAGCGGTGAGTCTCCTGTTGGTTTAGGGAAGGAGAGAGCTCCCTTACCTATCTCCTGTCTCGCCTTACCCTAACCCTTCCACTCACCTCTATTTCTGTATTGCTGTTATTCCTTGTTTCTTCTATTCTAATAAACTATGTTACCCTTCATCTCTCGCTTATTTATCATCCCCTTCCCGACTAAACTTTGTAACAATACATACTTTCTTAGCGCTCTTATACGCACCTGAGAAAAATTTACGAACTTTTTTTTTTTTTATGCTGAATCACCTATGACATGTAAACCCCAATATTTTCTTGCACCAGGGCTCCTCGACAGTCAGCGACATTTACAACCTACCAATCTGACAACAATGAAATAAGTACTTCATTAAAAATCAGAAATGTTTAGGAATAGTATAATTCGCGAGTTCCTTGACTTGCATTGTCCTGCGTATACTCAAGACCCGGCCATATATATATATATATATATATATATATATATATATATATATATATATATATATATATATATATAAACTGCTACTCGCTGTAACTGCAGACAATGAACTCATAGATGTGACTTCAGTGTGGTGTTTATAAAAGGTTTGGCCAGTCAGAAGCCATAAAGTGATACTACGTAGTCGTACCAAAGACTAAAATAACAGAGAGTTAAAATTTTGCGTTTTAATTGTTTGTGCAGAAAAAAAACAACAGGCATATTTTTAATTATGAAGAGAGAAAAAATTGCGGTATTTTGAAGCGATGTTACTGCCGGAATAGAAACGAAAATAATATTGTATGTTTAACCTTCGCGTGTATTTAGAAACGCTGTAATACTGTTTCAAAATTTACACGTCAGATTTTATTTATCTTCACGAAGATAACTGTTATCACCATAAATTTCTTCTCGACAATAACAGCTAAATTACTACATCTTATTAAGTTACAAAGTTTATTACTATTGCTCGTTTTTGTGTTTATGATATTCTCATCACAATAACTATATATGTGTTAAGTTAATGTTCACTATGCCCTTATAGGCTTAGTAGCTAAAACGTTCAGTATATTGTCATTCACTGTTGCAGATAAGGTAAACTACATTGAAAAGAGACGTGTTGCCACATTACACCAACAAAGCGACCTGGCGCAGTGATGAAACAGTGGACTCGTATTCGGGAGGACCCGGGTTCAATTCTAGGCCCGGACATCCTGATTTCAATTTTTTTTTAAGGGAAATGCTTTCCTTTTTTCTCCGCATTTATCTTCCTGGTATTTCCGGCCCTGCGGAGCTTTTTTTTCTGTTCATTAATGTTCTTAGTTTTTTCAGTATTCGTAAATTTCAACTATTTATAGTAAACATTTATAATTTTATTTAATTTTTCTTAAAGCTGTTTTTCACCTGGGAAACATGTTCATACATTACAATAAAATAGCATTGATTATATTTTGTTTTCGTTATAAAATCTTCAAATATATTTAAACTCAGGTATTTACACGTTGTATTATTGTTGCATATTCGCGTTGGTAATAGTTTACAATTCTCACTACACACACAGTTACAGAACGACAGTAACATTTTAATTCTTTATAAATTTATTTGCTAATGCAATCAACCACTTCCTTCTCTGGCTGGGATGATTCCTAAGGCAGGCCACGGCCGCTTTCGTACGGTCCCTGGTCCTCTGAGCCACTAGCTTCGCCTCTTTAGGGACTTAACGATAACTTCACTCGATCTACTCTATTGATTTGAAGTTACTCTTAAACCGTTCGAAAACCTAGTGCGAGTATCTACCTTCATCCGAAATCTTTAAATACTCAACTCGATCTCTTTGCCGGATCTACTCTGATCTACCTGCTCGGAAGTAGAGTAGATAGTCGCCAGCAGACAAAAAAACACGAAATAGCGCGTAAACAGTAAACAAAAACAGGTTCACGCATTTGTAGGCAACAGGAAATCTGTTTTCGGTGGTTAACTCTAGCATGTCTGTACAGTATACATTACTAGTAAGCAATTATAATAACATACGCTCATATTGTACCACTACAAAATATTGTTATATAGACCTAACTATTCGGACTTGGTGTACGACTCTTGAAATTATATCGATTCTGCAGAGTTCACCGCATATTTTAAAACAGGTTGCCAACATACAACTCTTGGAGTTCTCATACTCTCGAAAAAAACCGTGAAACAACGACTGAGTAAATCTGATCACTTGACCAATACTACCGAGTATATTATACCTACTATGTTTTCGTAAGCGCCTTATTAACGGCCACGTTGTTTGATCACTACACCACCGCGAAAGCCTCCAATGACGGTTATAGTGGCTGTTTCCGAGGCAGTACAGATAATAGACCAAGTTCACTCTTACCTGAGTTTTAGGATAAACAAAGCAAATTATAAACAAACATGTTCATTGGCTGCCGACCGCCGTGCACTGTGATCTTGCATAAGAAATAGATCCTTGTTATCTGTCGTGAATACATAAATTTACCACTTCATCACCTAATACGAGAGTTTTGTTAGTAAATACATAATATTAACAGATTCTGCAAACACAATCTACGACGCTATGTTTATTACTATAACTATGGTTAGCGGACGACACGTCCGTTAAGTTGATTCGTGCGACTGACGCACTGTTAAACGTACGAGTTTTTCGGTACACTCGCCAGTATTTAGAGATGGACGATACTCTGAAAATACCAAAAGTTCAGGTCAGTAATAATTACCATTGTAAAAATAAGTCGGAAATATCACAAACAAATCTAATATTTTATTTTCACAAAGTCAATGTTGTGGCGGCTACTGCGAATATTTTTTTTTCCGTATATCCATTTTCCGTTTCAGTTCGTCCGAACCAAAATTCCTTAATCCTCGATCTATTTCGTTACGTCCTCGCGTCCTCACTGCTCCCGTCGGTAATGTTTACATTGTCTAACTTACGGCTAGGTTATGTGACGGACGTGAAGAGTGAAAATGTCTTGCATGGTTTGTTTTCAAAACGTGGATATATATATATATATATATATATATATATATATATATATATATATATATATATATATATATAACAAACTGCGGTGATGAAGGCACAGAGACACGAACAAAATTCTCACATAACATTCTTTATAAAACAAAACGAATATGTGACGTAAATTATCGACAGATTGGTGATTATCAAATGTGATTCTTCCAAAACGAAGTACAAAATAAAAGAGGACTTTACAGTAAGTTTAATCACTAATTTTGTTGAAGACTTTTTTTTCTGCATGTACCTAGTACCAAATTTTCGTTCCGTTAGTACCAGAATATTTTAATACGATCGTTAATCATGGCTTGATAATTACAACTGAATTTTGAAATATATGGTAACTACACATGACGTCAATATTATTTTGAAACTGTTATGTAATGTTTGTCTTCGTATGTCTCTAACAACTACGAAAGTTTCACGCAATATTGTTTTAAAAGATGGCGCGTTGTTGTTTTATGACATGTACTGTACACAGTTTTGTTGGTTGGAAATACGTCGGAGCGCTGCACAAAATGAGCCAATTAGAAGCTAGCGAAGTCCAATGACATGATGTTATTTGTTTAATTCAGAACTCATCAGGTTAGAGTGAACGGAGTATAGAACAAGTTTGGACGGGGAATTGTGCTGAGAACGCAGAGAGGTTAGTAACGGGCCTCAGGACGGGAACACGAAGTACGGGCAACGTCCGCCACATTTCCCACGCAAGAGAACTCGGACTCATTAACAGAGCATCGAACTCTGATCGTCGTCGAGCACACGAGCGCAGAAGCCATTTGTTACGGACAAACCTTCTTCAACTATCTCTAATATAAAAATGAATGTGTTCGTCTACATGCGTTCCTATACCAATCATCCGATTGCGATGAAACTTTGGTGAGTTTCTGACAAAAAAAAACTTTATTGTCCAATGTGAGGGGAGGAGGACTAAGCGGGGCAGGAGAAGCAAACCGGAATGACCCAAAAATCTGGTTAAGTTAATTTCTAAAACGGTCATTAATAGCCCTTAACAGCATTTTGCATCATTTAGAATTTTAAAAAAAGAAGTTTATGTCCGAAAAAAGTATTTCTTAGGAAATTAAAGAAAATCCTAACGTAATTACTTTTAACATTATCAGTATTAATATTATTACTTATAAGAAATTGCAAGATCCAAGAAATTTTAATCAAAAACTTTCATTTATTTTTTTCTACGTTTTTTTTCTTTTCAAAATTTACACTTTATAAAGATTTTGCTGATAGAAAAACCAATTCTTTAAAATTACGTAAGCTAGTTTGGAGTCCTTAGACTGAACTTAAGCACGACTCAAAAAATGGCATTAAATTGAAAATTACAATAACCAAGTTGCGGGCTGTAGCTAGAATGGGGGGTACCTAAAAAAATCTGCAACGATTTCGTCGAGTTTGAAGAGTAAACCGAGTGTATAAAGTTACGAAAAAATGCCGTTCTACAAGTGTGACAAAATAAAGATCAGTGCTTTAAAAAGTATCCGCTGTGTTCAGCGAGTCTTACTTGCGACCTGCCGCAACGCAATAGCGAGAACATTCGGTACGTTTCGAGCACAAGCAATCTAGTTATCTCTAGAAGATCGACTACAAAAGCTCGACTATAGCACGCGAATCATTATCTTCATGAATAGGAAAAATGTTACAATAAGTGGACACTAGTTTTTTTTTTTTTTTTTTTTTCCTACGTTTGGGACACGGAGACGGGGAAGGTGATAAGTAGAATATAATACGTCTGCCAAACACAAAAATAACTAGCCTTCAGTGTTTCCGTAGAATGTGTTTTTCAATGGGACTTCAAGCGATGACCCTGTTAATTTAGTTGTGGAAAGTGTGAGGAAAGGTCCAATACCGGTTTCAATGATTTTGTTTTACGATTATGGTTGATATTTTCTCAGCCGCAGCTACGTGAAAACTCACATTTAGCACTTTCGAGGAGCTTGAAAATCATGTTTGTTAATAACGAACGGCATTTTTAAAATCATAGGGACAGAGTTTGATGTGCGTCTTTGTTTTGTGAATAAACGCATTGGAAACATTTTAATAGTTATACAAGAACAAATACTTTCCGTTCCACAATACATCACGTCTCACGCGCCAGGTTCACTAACTCTTGAACTGCAGGGGTAGACGTGTCGGCTACACAGTAAAAAAAATAATGTGCTACCCCTGACATTAATGTAAATCACAGGGCGAATGTTAATTCTTGGAAGGGCAGCCCTTTAAAGATTTCCTGGCAGTAGCCTACTGTATCGGACAAGCGACTGGAAGGACTGTCCTTCCAACTCTTTAAGGGGGAGTGTTAAACAATTTTATTGCATCTTCAGTTTTTGAGCGAAGACACTTATTCGAATTGTATTATCACAAATTTCTCTTCGACAAAGCTTGACATAAATCATAATGGATGATTTCATAAATTTTTCATGCAAAATCATTGCAAGAGAATTCTTTAAAGTTAATCCATAATTCTCTGAATGATTCAGAATGGCAAATTAATGAAAGATTACATTATTATTTATTTCAATCAGTTTACCAAGCATATACTGTATGCTTTGCCGAAGAGAAAATTTGGTATTACAATTCGCATAAATGTTATGTGTCAAAAACTGAAAATACAATACAATTAATTGTCTAACACTCACTCTTAAGAGTTAGTTGGACCTAAGTTTTTTTCCCCGTTTGTAGCAACAAAACGGGAAGGGCGATAAGCCGACTCCAATGCGTGCGTTCAACACCGCTTCGCCTCTAAGCGCAGATACTAAACTAGCGTGCAGTGTTTTTAACGGTGACCCTATTATTTTATTTGTGGAATGTATGAGGTAAAGTCCAACGCAGGTCGCCTTCATTTTGTTTTACAATTACGGTAGGTATACAGCGTGGTGGCGGTTATAGAGCGTCCCAACCTTAGATTGCAGTACAGAGCTTATGGCGCGCGCTGTTGCCACATCGCAGCCACGCTATGAAGTTCAGGAGGTGAACTACTTAAGAATTTTGAGCTTTAATATAATACATTCTTTACTATTCTAGTTGATATTACAATTTTTATAGCATCGCACTTCAAAATATGTAATTAATGCTATTTTCTATCACTTTAAATATGAAACAACCCATATACTCCACTGATATTAATTCACTACATGAATTGCAACGAGCACTTCAATAAGAAATACTTATCACGTATATTTTAATCATTATAGCTACTGCTGACAAAACGAAAAATTTTTCCAATTTGGAAACATCTGTCTGAAGACAAAAACGTGGTTGGAGTAGTCGATGACTATGAGATTGATCAATCAAAACCAATGTCGTATGAGAACTGAAACATATGACTTATTTTTTGTCACTTTTTGGTCTGCTAAGAACACTTTTAAATTGGGAGAGGGGGGGTATTTATTTACATGGACGTTTGTACGTGCCCTCTAACAGCACAAGGCTTTGGTAGTGATAAATGGAAGAAAAGGGGGGAAGAGTCAGCCATGGTCTTTGTTAAGGAACCATCGCAGCATTCGCCTACAGTGACTTCGGAAAACACATTGGAAAGTCGAAATCAGAATGGTCGAAGCCGGGCATCGAAACCGGGTCCTCCCGAATGCGATGCGAGTGTTTTACCACTACTTCACCATGCTCGGTTATCACAACAAAAGAGAGTATATTGATGTTCTGCCGTGATGTCAACTTAGGCGTACCACTTATTTCCACTACGTCTTTAATAATTAAATCTTCAGCCTAAACGAGAGCACATGTAAAACAGTATGTTTACCAATATTGTTTTTTTTACTGTATATTATGTAGTTTTTCAATACTTAAACATGAAGTTGAAGGTAATTACGAATTTTCGTCAGTCAAAAACTTACCGAAACCATATAAATTTTTTTATCAAGGAAACAAATTAGACAACGTAGTAAAACCTTATAAACGAACTGTATGAGTTTTATTTTTATATTTTCTCTGATTTAGGATTTTAAAGTTAGTTGCCATACAAGTAGTAGAAATGAAGTATCATTGCCTTAAATTTGTTTACGGGAATTATTTATTGTTTGTCTTTCCTTCATGATTTCAATTTTTCATGTAAGTTTGATGTACTGTGTTGCTATTGTTTTTTCTTATTAGCGTAAAATGTTTGTTTGGAACATTCTGTTTCTTCTAAAGCTTCCTTAATGCATTAATATCATGTGAAAAATACTGGAATAAGATCAATACAATATTTCGCTCCCTTTCTCGTAGCCTGCCTATAGTACGACTTAACCCTTTTGCCTTCCATACAAATACATCATGTTAACAAAAAATTACACATGACATTTTGATTCTAAATCAGTAACATATACGACAAACCGCTCGGCCGCGAGACACAGTAGTTTCACTATTGAAATAGTTTAGGACACGGGACGAAGAAAACTGCTTACTAAAGGTAGCCTGTATCTATGTACTAACCATTCCAGACATAACCTCATAGTCAGCAAAGATAACGGGACGTTTTTTCTCTTCAGCCAACACTTAGAGGGACACTCAGCTGTCGAGTTTGTAGGGCGAGCGCGTGACAATAATACGCCGCACATTTCACAGCTATAAACAAGAGAACGGCTAAAGCTATTGAGGTGGGGTTGCTTTAAAAATAGATTCAGCTCATTACGAACAACTCCCTCGCTTTCATCCCCCATCTAACTTAAATAGCAAAAAAGTTTCTCCCTGACCAACTTTTTGATGTATCAGTTTGTGAAAAAGTGCACATTATGTTAGGAAAAAATTTCTGTACAACTAACGAAAAAAATTTTAGCCTTCAGATTTTTTCGTTTGCATCCAGATATATGAAATTACACACCAAAAAAATCTGGAAACAATTTTGCTTTTGATTCGTAAGTTATGATGTAATACATTTAAAGATGCATGAAAACAGTACCAAGTTCAAAATATTTGTTTTTTAATTTTTGCAGACCCTTAAAATTGTGTAAATGATGAACCAACTATATCAAGCGATGCGCGTTTCGATTCTGTACAATATGCAAACATTTTAAAATCAAAGTTACTAAGTGAAAAATTCTAGGATTTTTGGCAACAGCGCGCGACGAAACAAGGACAGTGCTAACGGCAGTTACCGTGCGATGAAAAGAGAGAGCTAATGTCCATATAACCCTGTACTGCAATCTAAGCGTGAGACGCTCTATAGTTATTCAGATACAGCAATCTAAAAAAAAAAAAAATAAATAAAAATAAAAAAAAGGGCAATTTTTTACCACTTTTGGGAAGCTTGGTAATTACGTTTTTAATAAGCTAACGGTATTTTTAAAACGCTAGAGACATAGTTTTAAGTGTGTCTTCTTTTCGTAGACGTACATATTGAAAACACGTTTAATAGTTATACGTGAGAAAAAACACTTTTCGTACCAAGCTACATCACATATCATGCGCCAGGTCCAACTAACTCTTAAAACACGTTTGTTTTAGTGTTTTAATAATTCTGAATTGTTGCCCCTTGAAGACCTCAGGTTCTGGCAGTGGTGTATTTGAAGGGTTGTCAGAATTGTGCCCCTTGGAAGAGGGCGTAACCTAAAATAACCTAACAATCGTGAAGGGCTTCCCATACAAGGAACAACAATTCAGTTACCCTTAATTCGCAACACTCGTCTCCCAGCTAGGCGATTTGGGTTCAATTTCCGGCGGGGTCAGGCCCCGGATTTTGAATGTGGGAATCGTGCTAGACGATATCGCTGGTCGGCAAGTTTTCTCGGAGACATCCTATTTCCTCTGCCCCTTTATTCCCGCGTTGCTCCATACTCACCAGCTGTAAATACCTATAAAATGAATGGTGACCAAAATCGTTATCGCTCTCTTTTCTCTCTCCCCTCTCTCTGAATCACAAGTCTACCTGGAACTCCACGCCAAAGTTTTCGAATGGTTTTTACACCCGAGCGTGTTCTGTCATGTGGTTGCGTGTCTGTCTCGAATCCGTTAAGTCAGGGACTTCATTTCAACTTGGAGAGCTCAGGGTGGTTTCCCTCAATTGATTTGCCGTCCCTGCTGCTGGATTACGCCGGTGCAATTCCCTAATGGTGAGGCATCAAATAAATAAGGGGACCGAAACCTACCATAGACCGAAAATAACTTCCTGTGGATTCTTACAGAGACAATTTCTGTTAAAAGAAATTACACGCGTGTGTGTGTGTGTGTGTAAGTAAAGAAGTTAAGAGGGCGTGGTAAATAAATAAGCGCTTAAATCTTCAATTGAGATATATACTTTTTGAAAGTCAATGTAGAAAAACTAAAAAACAGCAATCCTTGATAATTATATTTGGCAACATTATGAGCAAACAATCACCCACAATTAAATCTACGAGATTTCAGCGTCAGAGTTTGTCCTTCAGAAATACGTTGTGACAGGCCCATTTGGTCGCCACCCCGATTTATTATATTTAATAGTTATGTGTCAACCACCATAAATCAATATGTAATAATAAGTATGCCTTGCGATCATTCGTTCTCCTCGTCATTGTATCAGGATCACATTGCAATAGTTCTCATTAAGATACCATTACTGCACCAAGTTTTATATTAAAAATAAGAAATTGTATATATTTTGTCTTTGTTAAAACGAGAGAGGAGAAGCAGGTGCAGAGAGAGTCTTGGGGCCTCACCCCACCCCCGCTCGAACCACCTCCCTAATTGGGCACGAGGGGAGGGGTCCAGCCAATGGTTTTACTAGTTGTTACTGCGTGTTGTAGATATTTAGTAATTAAGAAATCATAAATCTTAACAAGTAAATGAACCATTTTATGTAACTGAATGTTAATAGCGACGAGAAATTAAGAAATGATTTAATAAATACGGTTCTGGTCGGAATTGTTGTCCTCGAGAGGCGGGACCTTCGGTTGTAAGCTGGATCCTGATTGGCCCAAAACGAAATGTCGCTTGCTGGCTAAGTGACGGGGGGAGGGCGGGGGTTTCTGGCGCAAATTAGAGGGAAGAAGCAAGCCGGAGTCGGTCCGGGACGGACGTTGTCAAGCCGAGAGGGTCGTCGGCGAGTCGCGGCGACGGTAGGGCAGAGTGCCACCGTCAGGCGTCGAAGCTAGGCGTCGAGACGCGGAGTATTGTTGACCGAGGCGCCATCATCGTCGTTGTTTTGGGCGTCGGGACGCCATTAAGAGTTCGCCGAGTCACAAAGTACGTCGGGCCGAGACACCTCTGATTAGTAATTGTAGAGACACAGTGACTGCGAGGCATTTGATATCTAATTAGTTGTCGGGGTCTCCGTGCGCGCGACTGTCTTCCTTAAAAGTCATACCGACAAATCTACGTCAGTATCGGTCCGTCCCGAGAGGACAGCAACGACGTACTACCCGGGTAAAAAGACTTGCAACTTTTTCACTGCACTATTTAGTATCATAGTATCCAGAACTTACACCCAGCAAACAATAGCCAACCAAACATCCACAGAAAGGAAACATAAAAGAATTTAATAACACAAAACGAACGTCGTAACGTCAATCGAGAAAAATGTTTGCCTAGAAAGTTGGCAAAAACAATCGTTTAGAATCTTTTTTTTTAAATTAGTTTTAAGTGGGTTTATAACTGGTTCGCGATAAAATTAACACTTTTGAAAACCATCGTGTCTGGAACAATAATTTAAAACTAATATTTATTGTGATTTCAGATGTGAAATTTATTGTGATTTCAGATGTGAACTTTCGAGTTCGTTCAAATCTACACACATTGATTGGTGCATAGGTTGTTTTGTTTATAGTAAAAAGTAACAGAAACTATAAACGACCAAAATGAAAAAAATTATATAATACATATATAATATATTATATATATATATATATATTCAAAAGTACTCAATTTATCTCGAACCACCAATACAAACATTTGGCTTTTGTTGTGAACACACTGATATCAGAAAAAGGATCCCCGAATCTTTAAAAATAAAAAAAAATTAGAATAGAGAGAAAAGAAGTACTGAATGATTCAAAATAACACTTTCAGTAACAGTACGTTGTTTAAATAAATATATATATATATATTATTATTATTATTTTTCACGTGGGATAGGGGCGGATGACATGTCCGGATCTGCACCGCCGATGTAAGTTCAGTAGTTAACTAGAATGGCGACTATTGCAACTCCTATTTTCTACATTAGTCTACGTATATTTGTTTTAAGTTTTCTAACACTGTCTCTCGATGAAAGTTGTAAAAATTTTGTGCTAGCAATTCTAAAACTATGCAAGGTTAATAAATATTTAGCTTTAGTTGTGAACATACTCTATCGAGACAACGTCCACAGTAAAAATTGAAATACACAATATTAATTACTACTACACAAATTTGATAAATTTAAAGTCAGCCATAGAATAAAATACAATGCAATTCTCTAGTTCTAGCCTCTCGGTTTTGCTATTCACTAATTGACAATATTCGTTTCGTGCTTTCTTCGATATTTTTTAAAATCGTGCACACAATTTCACTTAATTCTGGTTTTGGTTAAGTTTTAATGTTTACATTATTTTCGCGCCATTCAGCGTGTGTCGTCTGTTCAGATAATATTATCCTGCTATTGTGCAGAATTAAGGCGTATGGAAAGGTTCGATGCTAAGCGGACGACTGGAATACTCAATCGTAAATAAAATCTAAACTACTCATAAAAATTCGATGAGTTTTTTTTTTTTTTTTACCTGGCAGATATTCTATCAGCGGACGTTTATTTATATAGCACTATGCGGTAGTATGCTTTACGTACGAGTAAAAAATTAAAAACGGTTTTTACAAAAATAATGGCTTGAAACCATAAAATCTACAAAAATGGAAAACTTTACTTTTATAACTTTTAATATGATAATATCTAGACATCTATATTAACAGAATTTCAAAAATTATCGCGTTTTCATTTGAAAATAATTTTAACACCCGTAAACCTCACGTGCAGAAATTTTCTGATAGTAAAATTATATTCAAATCAAAACACGAATGTTTTTTAAAATTCGATTATTATTATAGAGGCCTGGATATTATATTACAAATTATAAAAATTACAGTTTTCCATTTTTTTAAATTTTGTGGTTTCAAGCCCTTATTTTTCTAAATACACTTTTTAATATTTTACTCGAAAGTAAAGCACAAAATCAGGACATATAAATTCAAATTAAAAGTACTATTTTAATTCAAAACGTTTTTAAAAAAGGCAAAAAGTATCGAATAATTTCTCTTAGCCTCATGAAAATTTATAACAGCTTACAGATTATCCTGAAATTTTGTGAAAGTGAATTTTTAATAGTTATGAAAATATTTGTAAGATTTAGAACAAAAAGTGTGGGGTACATTCATAAGAAAGTAATAAAGAGTGTGGAGAGTATCTGCCGTTGAGGAAACTCGCACAACAGTCCATATCATTTGCAGTGCAATAATATTGTTAGTAACTTGGGTGAACTATACATTCATCAATTATCTGTTGCATGCCCCCAAGTTTTTCGTTTTAAATCTTACAAGTATTTTCATAGCATAAGGTATTTTATACGTTTTAGTCCGTTTTCAAAATGTGGTATGCTATTTTTTTAATATTATTTGTAATTTTTTCCATGGCAAGACAGTTTTCAAAAGAGCTAACTTGACCATGGACCACCTATACAAGAGCGATGAACACGACCAGTCCCTGGTGGCCAGGAGGACGCCGTGCACGAAGGTAAAAAAGGTGGAGTGAGGCATAGCACATTGATCATCCCCGGCTGTTGTTCGCGGTCCTCGTGGGGCGAGCACTAGAGATGATTGGCACGCCAAACCCTTGCCCTCGCCCTCGACAGCTCTTCATCACACATCCAGCTCAAAGAACACGCTGCTGCACCTCGCAGTCTCTCTTCTCCTCCACCAGTGTCGCCACGCCAGGGTGAAATAATAATATTAAACATGCCAAACTATGTTCCACAACAGTTCCCACATGCCATAAGTGTTGGCACACGTACCAGAATTCTGGCATTTGTACCAGATTTTGTACCTTGCACCGGATCTCTTCACCCTTGTACGCAAAAGAAATACCAGAACTTTTACTGACAACGAAACTTCACACGAACATAGGGCAACGTAGGATTGCCTATATTGAAAACCACTGCCTCCGGGACTGTGGCATTAACCCAAAATTGCAAAGCTATGTGCTTTAATTCCTTATGTACTGCAATTTCCAAGTCAACTAGAAATATAAAAGCAAATAAAACATTTATTTCAAACAATTGCAAATAACTCTAATACTTTTGAACCAAATGTTTTGCAAAAATTTGAAACTGTGTACAGTCATACAATACACAATTTTACCAGAGGTTTTTTTTTTATTTTTTTTAGTAATGTACCGTATGCTAGCAAAAAATCATTTTGCTTCATTTTGCCTTATTTTGACAACAAAATATGTCTTATTTCAGGGACAAATATCTTAAAATCAATTTGGTGTATTGCAACAGAAAAATTCACATACAAACGACGATATATAAGTGTTAAAACTGTCAGAATTAATTTTTGATATATGTATTAATTTGTGTTTAAAAAATATATATTTCCGTAACCACTGCAAAACTAAAGAGCAAGATCGTAACAGGTATTATCGATGTTGAAATGCGACTACCATCCAATACCTCCCCACGCTCATATAACCTTGTTTTCTGACAATGACTACTATCATTACATCCAAGAACATTGTCCTTTCCTTCCGGGTCATCCTACATATAGGATGTTCAGGAAGAAGTGAACTATTTACACGGGAGCATGCTTCCTAAAGATGACTTAAAGTCGTTCACGTGGCAAACATTTACAATGTTATCTTTGTACGACAAAGTGTTCGTTTTATAGACATTACGTGTGACTACATTTTCACTTCTAAATCTTTCAGCTCTCATAAGACGCTTATGAAAATTCACTCCTGGTAAATGCTACATGCACGGTGAATTCTTCACACGGAGTTATCATTTGAGATTTCGAACACGTGTACAACTTACCTGGGGTGAAATTTCAAACATAAACTTGAAATTTTGGCTAACCTACCCTATCCTCGTGAATTTTCGTAAGCGCCTATAGTCTTCCGATAGAGGCATGACAAAGTGTTCGACGGACGGACCATTGTAAATCCACCTTAAGGAGGAGTGTTAGAGACAATTTTATTATAAATTTAATTTTTTTAACCATAACAATTATTAAAATTGTAATACCAAAATTTTATCTTCGACAAAGCAAAGGATACATTCTTGGTAAACTGCATGACATACATAATAATGGAATCTTTCATTAATTTGTAATGCAGAATCATTGCAAGATAGTTATAGGTTAACTTTCAAGAATTATCTTGCAATGATTCTACATGACAAATTAATTAAATATTCCCTTACTATTTACGTCGAGAAGTTTACCAAGAATATATCATATGCTTCGTCGAAGAAAAAATTTTGATAATACGATTTGAATAAATGTTATGGCTCAAAAATACAAATTCAATAAATTTGTTTAATAACACTCGGCCCCGCCACTGTGTATACTTCCCATGCACCAGTGGCCTTAAATACGCCATCTTTCAATCAGGTTTTTAGCGTCCTCAGACTTATCGATCGCGAAGGGCGTCTCGCATCCTGCAGGAATGTTGTAAACCATCTCTCCCCTTCAGCACGTGACTTTATCCTGCGCGTGGCAGTTGTTTACACAAAGGGAGGGGGGAGCAGGATTTGTTTATAGACGCTGCGCGCCGTCGTGACGCTTATCTACGTAAACAGCGATCACTATCGCTATGGTACACACATACATATAGTCTGTTTCATGTAAGAACTCCCTACTTTGACCGTTCACTTCTGAGAAGTGTGTCTAAACAGGATTGTGGAGACCGTGCTGTCCCACGAAACCATGGAACTGCCAGACATATTTATCAGAATATGGAAAATGTACACAATACAGACTATAGATACATAAATTGTGCATAGCGGAGACACTAGCAGAGATAGACGCCTGTAAATGTCGTGTTATTTTCTTCAGTATGTACAGCAAGTTTGTCTAATGTTGACATTTCTCTTCTGAGAAAAGCATCTTAAGTGGCCTCCTTAGATAGGCTGTGTTTGTGTGCTGGCGTGCAGTGCTATACTATTATCATTTTTCCTATGGGGCTTTAAGCGGTCCCCGCGTTATTTTATTTGCGGACAGCATAGTTCAAGTCTAACGCTTGTTTCGATAGTTGCATTTTTCGAATCCGGCTGTTATTTTTTCCAGTCTGGAATAGCCATTTTTGGGGGTCCGAAAATTATGTTTCTAATAAACGTGCGGAGTTTTTAACTACAGCGACATAGTTTGAAGTTTGTGTTATTTTTGTAAATGTACAAATATGATGAGCGTTAGATAGTTTCGTCAAAAAAAACGCAACTAGCTGCAACGCATTTGAAGCGCAGGTAGGCAGGCCCCTTAACCATGAGAGAACCTGTTTTTATTTTTTTTTTTTTTTTTCAGGAAGTCAGGATGGTTTCAACACAATGGCGTTGCCAGATAATTTTCTCAGAAGAGAACTGTCGAATTCAGGCAAGCTAAAGCCTAATTTACACCAACGATAACATTGTTAACAATGTTGTAAAAATGCTTGAAAATTGTTGACATCGTCATGTTATCAATTTTGTTGCCAACATTTTATTAACTTTGTTAATATTTATACAAAATGTTAATAACATTTGTTACCAACATTTTGCTGAAAACATTTGCTAGCAGCCGAAGTTATGAATTTTGGAAACATGTTAGTAACTTTGTCACCAACACTGTTGATAACATTATTTTCCCGATCCATTCTAGTGCGGTCTAGATCAAAGGATGTTGGTAACAAATGTTACTAGCAACGTTGTAGGCATTTTTGTCATCAAAATTGATATTAACATCCGTTCATCATCCTTACAAATGTGTTAGTAACATAGCGTTCTCAGCAATGTTAATAGGACATTTGTTATCTACATTTTTATAAAATAGTGTATCATGGCTTAGAATTTGTTGATAACATTTTTGTAATTAACATTGTTACTGTATTTTTTGTGTAAACCGGGCCTTATACTAACGGCAGACTAGATTGCAAATTATTGTTCGCTCCCTCAACGTCTTCCATTATCATACAACGCTGGAGTATGCGTTTTTTTTACCAATAATAAAAATTAGCACGGCAGGTTGAAAAATAGTAAGTAAAGCAGTCACATACGAAAATGACATGTACCAATGGCACCACAGATTTTGTTCACGGCTGTACAGGTCAATGTAGTAACGTAGTAAGTTGATATAGTCGAGGCACTGGTCCGGTATAACAGTGAAGGCTCGCAGTATTATTGTAGGTAGCCTCGCCCATGTGACAGTCAGTTTACATTAGTTTAGTTAGTTTAAACTACAAAAATATTGTGCACTGAATCGAAGGACGGTTACGTTAGAGTAGAGAAGTACACAATAAATAGACTTACAACGATTCAGAGGAACTGCATTGAAAAACACGCAAACGAAGCCGCGGGCAGTAGCTACTGTCCGTGCGCCAGCTCCGAGTCCCTGGCATGTATGTGTTTTACGTCCTAATAGGTGTTCAAGTGCGATTAATTCATAATTTTATATTTGTATGAAATCATGTTAGTTTTGAAGACGAATCTTGTGAGTATAGTTTACTCTAACGAAACAATTTTGGCTCTCATAGTTTTCTCATAACGATGCGTCAAAGTCAAAATTTGCATGCCACGCTGCCATGCAAACGGTAAAATCCACTTGACTTACTAAAACGAAATAATTCACACTGAAAGAACATGTCATGGGCTACGTAACAAAGTATTAAAAAACTTCCAGTTAACTATTTCTGTATTTTAAAATATTGCTAAACTTTCAACTTTGTCTTGTAATTTTGCGTTCTTTTCTTTTTAGTTCAAAATATTACGTGTAGACTTCTAAATGCTTTATTGCGTAGCTCATGGAATGTAAGTTAACCGTGAATTATTTCATTTAAGTAAGTCAATTTGTTTGTACTATTTTCATAGCAGTAGATAATGCGCCGTTGCCGGATGGATGCCGACCCCCCCCCCTCCCTCGGCAAAATTGGCTGAGCGGGTTATGGGTTCGATTCCCAGGTCTGGCTGAGTGTAAAATTTGTGTTTGTCTGTTCGAGTCATTTCAATTGTCCGAGTCAACAAAACTGCCACAGCTGGGGAATCATCTAATAATAAAGCTGTAAAGGGGGATGTTTGGCTCGTCGGTGGTGTCGAGACCTCGCCAAGGATCATAAAAGTATGTACTTAAAAAAAATTGTCAGACCATTCGCCTCCCACCAAGGCGATCCGGGTTAGATTCCCGGCGGGGTCGGTCCCCGGATTTTCGCAAGTGGGAATCGTGCCGGACAATGCCACTAGTCGGCGGGTTTTCTCGGGGATCTCCTGATTACCCCACCCCTTCATTCCGGAGCTGCTCCGTACCCACCTCATGTCACCCATCACAAGCGCTTAAGACCTCGATGTTGAGCGCCGACCAAAATCTCTCACTCACTCTCTATCCTCGACATCTCAAGCGTTCGTCACTTAACAATAGTAGGGTTAGAAATATTAAAAAAAAAAAAAAAAAAAAAAAAAAAAAAAAAAAAAAAAAAAAAAAAAAAAAAAAAAAAAAAAAAAAAAAAAAAAAAAAAAAAAAAAAAAAAAAAAAGGAGGGGGCTAATGATTTAATAGCTGTGGCTAAGTTACCACTTACAGCTGCCGTCTACTTACGTCCGTGGCGGATGCTGTCAGCTGATATTTTCTCATGTTACTCTCATTTCTCCTTCCCTAGCAAGCCGTCGCTGCTCCACACTCACGTCACTTCATCTACACCAGTGATCATAAACTGTCACGCGCTGAGCCAATGCTGACCAAGAGAGGCCTTGGACGTTTCCGAATGCACACGATTTGGAGTAGGGTAGGTTATCACCAGGATATTCATGAACGTCTGTAATACTGTCCAGGGTTTTACGATGGTGGAAACAAATAACAAAGCATACCTATTTTATACATGTTAAATATTTTGCTAAATGCGACGTCTGTACGCATTATATTTATATATAAATCGTTTGTACTTATTTAAAGAAATCTGAAAATGATGACAATTTACTTCATTTACGGCAATTTTCAAAAAAGACAAAAGGACTATGTTGTGTGTTTTTAAATATTTAGCATATGACCCATAATATCTCATTTCAGTGTAATTTATTTCATTCGAGTAAGTCACATTATTTTGTTATTACTATGTTCCCGTAACATGCAATTTTGACTTTGACATGCCGCTGTGGTAGTTCTATAAGAGCATAAAAAAAATGTACAAGTGGTAAATGTAGTCACAAGTACCGTCAATAAAACCAACACTACGTCTTCCACGTGGCCAACCTTATAAAGTGAAATTCTGGCGGCTAAGCTACACTATACACTAGCCTCGTGAGAAGGCATCTTGCCAGGTAGAGTGTTTACTACGACAGAGAAGGTGTTGAGGAAGGAAGGATCTGACCTGATGGGGCGGCGTGGGGCGGAGCGCCGCCTCTTGTCCGCCGCCAGCAGTTTGAGACGCGCCGTCAGCAGTAGCACGTACCTCCTGAGAGCCCGCCCCGCGGCCCGCCACATCGCGCACTGCCGCCCCACTGCCGCCCCCTACCCTCAGCCACTGGGCGCGCATGCTCACAACCCTCACTACAGCCCAGGCGGATATAACAAGAACACTGTCTAGCGGGAGAAATACAACTAGGTACATCTCAAATGGTGTGGCAAAGAAAACCAGAGAATATACACGTAAACAGACAAAAGGACTTTAACTGGCTAACACAGGTAGACATAGACAATTCCACAAGGAATTCAGTAAGTGAGTTACAAGAAAATACATGAACACAAACGAGCATCCAGGCAACCAAAAAAAAAAAAAAAAACCATGGATCTAATAAACAAATATTATTTAATATATTAAATATTATTTTTTTCCTTTGGTTTGATTTTTGTTGCCTGGATGCTCGTTTGTATTCATGTATTTTCTTGCAACTGACTGGCTGAATTCCTTGTGGAATTGTATATGTCTACCTACGTCTGCCAGTTGCAAACAAAGTCCTATTGTCTGTTTGTGTATATTCTCTGGTTTTCTGTGAGATACCATTTGCTGCTGGCGTATGTCCATCATGCCTCCTTAGTTTGTAACTCGTCCCATTGCAAGAATAGTTCAAAAATAGTTTAAGTTACTTTACATTAGGCGATGTGAAAGGGTTTTACTGTCACTTAATAACGAAGACTTAATGCCTCGCTCTCTAGTTTAGCAGTGGTTTCGAAAATATTTTTTGTAACGCAAATTAATACATAAATCAAAAATTCCTTTGGCAGATTTAACACTTATATTTTAACGTTTGTATATGCATTTTTCTGTTGCAATACACCAAACTTATTTTAAGATTTTGCCCCCGAAATAGTACACATTTTGTTGTGAAAATAAGCCAAAATGAAGCAAAATAATTTTTTGCACGCAAACGGTACCTACATTATTTTAAAAAACACTCTGGAAAAATTGTGTGTCGTATGACTGTACACTGTCTCAAATTTTTTTCAAAACATTTGGTTAAAAAAATATTTGAGTTATTTGCAATTGTTTGAAATAAACGAGAGAACATGACCTTAAGGCAAGTTGGGGAAAAAAAAATCGTAATTTTATATTTGAATGAAATAATGTTAGTTTTGTAGACGTACTTCGAAGTACATTTTACTCTTACAAAAAAATTAGCTCAGCCAGTTTTCCCATTATTGCACTTCAAAGTCAAATTTGCCTGTTTTTAGTTCATGCAAACCCCCAAAAACCAATCAACATGATGAAACAAAAAAAAATCCCAGTAAAAGTATATGTCACGGGCTAGGGCTTTAAGTACATAAAAATCCAATACAAAGTATTTTTGTATTTAAAAAAAAATAATTTCCTAAAAGTAGCAAAAAATTTCAAATTTCAGAAATTCTTAAAAACGTAAAAAATTGTTTGAATCGGTTTTTAAATACTTAAAGCCCTAGCCCGGGCAATGTACTTTCACTGCTAATTATTTATTTTCATTATGTGAATTAGTTTTCGGGGAGTGTATGAACTAACAACATGAAAAATTTGACTTTGAAATGTCATTATGGGAAAACTGGCTGAGCTAATTTTTTTTGTAAGAGGAAAATATACTCCGAAGTACGTCTACAAAACTAACACTGTTTTATGCAAATATAAAAATACGACTTTTCCACCCCACTTGAACACCCTTAAGAGCCGATGAGGGTGAAGTGTGAAGAAGGAATAGCCCAACAAACATGTCCGGGCCGGGATTCGAACTCAGGACCTCTCGCACCATAGACCGGCGTCTTACCGACTACGCTACCACCGAGGCCGGCTACTTTGCATTAGTTTATGTTAGTTCAGATTAACTTAAAATGTGAAGAAATTCTATGCTAATATCATTATCTAGAGTTGTTTTGCAGTTGTTCCATACTGACTTTGATAAACGTGTATATATTTTATAAATAGCGTGTTTAGCGATTATTTATGTACCATACACTCTTAACGGTGTTGCAAGTGCGATAAAGTCATAATTATTTTATTTATACGAAATCGTGTTTGTTTTGTAAACGATACTTGTGAGTGCATTTTCTTCTTACTAAACAATTTCAGCTGGCATTGTTTTCTCATAACAGTGCATCAAAGTCAAAATTTGCATGTTCTGCTGCCATGCAAATAGTGAAAACCAGTTGACTTATGTGCGTGAAATAACATACTATGTACTACGTAATAAAACACTTGAAAAAATCCCGCGAACTGATTTTGTATTTTAAAAAAATTGGTGAATTAGTAATTTTTTTCCGATTTTTTCAATTCAAAACATTACGTTGTGTGTTTTTTTTTTTAAATGCTTTATTATATAGATTATGGGAAGTAAGCTCACGGTGAATTATTTTGTTAAGTTAGGAGAATAGAAATATATTTTTTGGTTATAGCTGCGACTAATGTATAGAATGCGTTATCCTACTTCGTTTAAATCAAACACAATCCGTTAATCTTAAAAATGTGTATGTTATTTCACTGGTCTGTACAAAAACGTTATTATTAATACTATACATTACTTTTAAAATTAAATTGTAGGTGTTTGATACGTGCACTTTTAATTTTTCAGCTACTCACAAATGTTTTACAACATTTGGCCTCCATAAGACAATTTTCTTCGTAGCAGTTAATTACGTTTTACAGGATATTGCAAAATAAATACGACGCAGGATTTCCCATTCAAAACCCTTGGCCACCATTATATTTGTTCTTGTCGAAGAAGAGCTCTCTCAACTTAGCTTTCGTTCAGGAATCTGCAAAATTATTTGAATGTTGTTTGTGGGCTGTTCCTCTCTCAAGCAATACTTGAGCGAGTGGAGTTTGTGGGTTCGTTTGCAGCCGCTAATGAAAGTGTTTAAGAATACCACCCTTTGGGTCGGTTTCTCAATGTCTGATTAAAGCCTTGGTTAGCTAATCCTATGATTATATTTAACCTATTGATTAAATAGTGATTAAATCTGAAGTGTTTCTGAACGTACTTTAATCTTATGTTTAGCTAAGTACCGGTTAAGGTAAATGTGGCAACCATGCAATGTCATATAAGCTTGTGATTGGCTGCAGTAAAGCTTTTATTTGTTTATTTAGCTGTGCTGGTTAGCAGTGTTTGTATACGTAATGGAAAAAAATAAGCGGCCGCATGCCGAAAATTTTGTTTCTGTACTGAAAAATACGCCCGTATCATAGAATACAAAAAAAACTGACTCCGTAACTTGGAAGCATAAAGAAGATGCATGGAAGAAAATCGAAGTAGAATTTTATTCATCGAGGAACCTGTATGTGTGATATAACCTACACAATTATATAACAATAACATAACCTACAATAGGTATTATAACATACAAAAGTATCGAAAAACATGTAAAGTAATCTACAAATTTATATTAAGAACTTTTCAATCCAGATTCCTTGATCATCGTAAGTTTTACTTTTTCAGAAGAAATAAACATATATTTTTTATTACCATTACCCAAAATACGTAATATTACGTACATCTAACACAGTTTTCCAACCAATTATGCAAAATAATGTATGGAAGTATAGAGACATCAAAGGCATGTGACATAACCATCAAATGTTTTCACATAACCTACAAAAGAATATTACTTACCAGAACGTACTAAAGTTTATGGGCTGTACAGAAAACATGCAATAAATAAGTAAACACCTGTCTGTGGTCACTTCCAACTGTACAATTTTTTTCTAGTAGTGCTAAGACAGTATTTTTACTCAGCCGCAATCGCATAACAAATTCATGGTCATCTATTTACATGTGACTTGGGCGTTCCCGAAAAAGTCTTGGCCTGTTAATGAAATCTACTATTTCTTCACCATCATCTTCTTAAAACAAGAAATTTAAATCATCTGTCATCATAACCTAAAAATTGTCATTGTTTATAATCTTGTTTGTTTTAAAAGTCCTGTTTAACTGTGTAATCAACACCTCTTCTTATGATTAAGATAACCACTGGTTACCGACTTCCTTCTAACCCACTGATTAATCTTAATCAGTACTTTAGAAACAGATATTGTTGCTAACCATTGGTTAAATTTTAATCGGAAGATAATCAGAAGAAAATCAGATATTGAGAAACCGGGCCTTAGCCATTTATTTAAGATGTTCTATCAAGCCAGGTCATTAAATACAACTGAACTAAGTTACGTATGCTTAGAACTACTATATCAATGCTCATTGCATAGGATGAACGTAAACTATACTGAAATAATTAGGAAACGGCAGGTGGGGGGGGGGAGAGAGATTTTAACCAACAGCGACTTTCCCTGGGCCTTACGAAAAATCAGAGCAAAAATGACCTTGAGGGGAAATAAGTCGCTTAAATGCCAGAGGTTAATCGAATGAAATACGTAGTTCACGTGGTATGGAAAGTATGGAAAATTATTTCCCTGGAGCACCACCATTGGCAATTGTGCCCTCTGTTACTTTTATTTTTTCCTTCACTTCAAGTTTAGTGCCATTAGGGAGTTTTGGCGGGTTAAGGTATCGCAGAAACGAAACTAGATAGTGGTAGATAAATAAACGCTGAAAACATCAATTAATTTCTACGCTTTTTCCGAAGCCAATGTGGATAAAATACTCACTGACAATTCTAAATAATGGTATTTGCCAACTTAATCAGTAAATATTATCCAGAATTACTAATTCGTTACGCGTGATCTCTTGCGCCGCAGTTAAATGCACAAGGTTCCAGCGTCACAGATTGTGCCGCAGAAGTTCGTAACACTGGAAACAATTTTGTTTAAAACATTGGCTAATCTATTGTCTAGGATTGCTATTGTTTAATTTTCGCAAATTGGCTTCAAGACACCTACAGTTACAGATTACTGCTTTTAGCGTTGAATTATGTACCACACCCTCTTACGGTTAATCATGTGAGAATTGGACTGATGCTGTCGTGGAACTTCGGTGGTTGTGGACTGCATGATCCATTTTACCCCTTCCAATGACTCCATCTATAAGTGACACCAATTCCATCAGACTTGCAGTTCTAAAGTGTCAGAATTGCACGTTTGCATAGTCTTACACGGAATTTGAGCCCAGAATCTCCCGAACCACAGACCGAAATTACAAACAACTGCGCCACGTAAAGTCGAAAGCAACTATTATCCTCCTCACGACTTACCTATCCGAGTAGAAAAATATTCATGAAAACATAAAATATTAATTCCCTAGGCACATAGATATTGTACAACAGCATGCCTCGAATGGATTGAAGAATTAAACACCCATGTGTAATTTATTTACTTCTCGCTGGTTGTAATTGTTTTTCGTACCGTCTGCCTTGAAAATATCACTAAAATTTCCCCTCTAATAATTAAGTTAATATGTACAGTAAAAAAACTTACGTAATTTTTTAAAAAGTATTTACAAAGATCATTCTGACTCTAAAAACACCTAAATATCGCTACTGGTTAGATTAATATCACTGACTGATTTAAAGCAAGTTTTGCGCCTTTTTATCCCTTTAGGGGCTGAATTTAAAAAAAAAAAAAAACTTAATTTCACATCTTACAAATTTGTACCTGTGCACAATTGAAGTGAAAATCACGAAGATAGCCCGTTAAGTCGAAGTTAAATCAACAATTCATTAAAAAATATTAATTACCCCTTTACAGTACTGATAATTAATATTTTGCAGCCATTTATGCAACCATCATCCTGAATCGAAAATAAACTGTGTATCTCGACGGGTTCAGTACATTCCAGATCTTTTCACTAAATTAGATACAGGATTTCAGAGAAAAAGCATTAAATCACATTCTAACTATTTTACTGGTGCCTAATGGACGTGAAAAACACGACGATACCTCGCTGAATTCAAGATATATCGAATATTTACTGAAAACACTTTTCACTGCTTTTCGCCCATTTCACCTCCTCGGGTATCGAATTTCAAAAATTCCTAAAATTGCCTTTCAGGTGTTTAAGTAAGCATCATGAACATCAATCACGTCGGTACCTAAAAGCATATATACATATATAGACACACAAGAATGGCCTACACATTTAACAAGCTGATCATACAACGCGATAGTAGCGAGAGAATTTTAATTACATCGGCATCTGGTGCATCAATTCCTGTTGAAGCAACACTGGCTAAAAGTTGAAATATACTAGAGTAACTAAAACCGGATTCACAACCACACTTAACGTATATGTACAAACACACGCACGTGCGTTAAGTATTAAGAGATCGGATTCAGAAAACAATATTTAATCCAGACACGCGCGGAAGTTGTTTGTCATAACAAAATGTTGGTAACAGACCATTGTAATTTATTTTTATTTTTCGAAGCGAATTATGTTTTAAGTTCATAAGACAAATTATTTCTCAATATAAATTAATATTAAATTGAGTCTTACGTTTGCACATTCTGCATTTACAACCACCACTTAGCGTACGTACGTACGTACGTACGAAGTAGACAGTAGATCAACTCTATTACGTACGCGAGCTACGCGAGGATGTGAATGCTAGCATGCACACTCGGCGTTTATACTTTTGTATGCGCGTACGCTAAGTGGGGGTTGTGAATCCAGCTTAAGAGAGCGTGGTAGATAAATAAACGGTGAAAACCTAAATTGATTCTATGCTTTTTTCGAAACCAATATGGATAAAATACTCAATGACAATCCTAGTTAATGGTATTTGCCAACTTAATCAGAAAATATTTATCCATAATTACTAATTCTTTACGTATGATCTCTTGCACCGCAGTTAAATGCACGAGGTTCCTGCGTCAGAGATTGTAACTCAGAAGTTCGTAACACTGGATACAATTTTTGTTTAAAACGTTGTCTAAAACTACTGTCGCAAATTGTCAAGAAACCTACAGTTATAGATGAATGCTTTTAGTGGTGAATTATGTACCACGTCCTCTTAAGTATCAGGCAGGAGCCGATAAACAGCAGATGTTGGCGACTAAGAGGTAAAGATAATAGGTAAGGATAAAAGGTGAGGTAAAACGACGCATCTTAATTTATCTACCCGAGTGAAGAGCAGGAGGGAACATAACGAGCACGTGAAATTAACTGTGTAACGCGCAATTAAAACGACACAAAAAGCGGTTTCCTCCCATTACGTTAATGGGGGTCGTATACGTTAAAGCTGTTCGTATGAAGCCGAGGTTAGGCTTCATCATCAGTAAGACGAACTATGATGCGGCTATCCACTCGCATGCACCAGTTTCTCCTAAGTGGTTCGTATGATGTCCACAATTTATGTATCCTTTTAGCTTACTCTGCCTTAATTAAGACACTTTAATATCTTCTAAGAACATTCTTGCCAGCATCTCGGTCATAACGTAATTATCACAGGCCATCTCTGTTAGTGATCGGACGACATACTATCGTCGATCATAACGGTATTAGAGATAGCACATTTTTTACTTCTTTCGTCTGAGGAAATCAAATGACAATCCATCTTAGATCTAAATCATAACAGAGCTTGCAAATAGTTTACACTATAATTCGGAAAACTCTGATATTCCTTTTCCTTTATGACGAATAACACTAAGATACCTACGTGATATCAATGTAGCATTATGTGAAAAAGATTTTTCGCCTAAATACTTTAAGGTGACGTAAATTTTACACTGTTTCTATCGCCATTTGCAAGACAATTTCCCTGCCCCATATTGCCTTTCAAAAGCCCCTTTTTGAAATTTCATTTCAGTGAGAAAATTTGGAAAAAGTGGGAAGGGGGTAGAAACAACAAGAGAGAATAAACAGGGGGGGGGGGCAAATATACACTTAAAAAAAAAACATAAAATGCTTTGAAGGTAGGAAACCTACTCACTACAATTCACTAATGTGCAAGCTACAAGCACAGCACATTACAAAGAAGGAAAGAAAATCATAACACACTAAAAATGTACAATGCGTGTAAAATGTGAGTACGCTGCTCCCAGACGTACCTCAAACACAAACTTTAAGAAGCCTAGGTTCATCAATATTTTGCTAGAAACTCGTCCGTTAAGGGCGCGGTGTACAGCAATTTTCATCACCATGTTTTTCATTTTATATTCGTACCAGATACTTTTTTTTCTTGTTTTAAGACACTAAATGTTACCAAATTTTGCTCTTATAAATAATTTATTTTATCTCGCACAGTTTTTGCGCAGTGGCTCGTTACAGCCAACATTTGCATGTTTCCGTTTTAAGGACGTCACTAAAACCAACTCACTCACCAAACTGGAAAAATTCACAATGAATAACGATGTTGAAGGCTACAATTTCAGCTATGTTAAACCACAAATTTTTTTTTTGTATTTAAAAAAAATATTGAATATTATAAATTTCAGCATTTTGATTAAAACACAAAACTTTTTTACTCTTTGTTTTTATGTACGAGAAATTGTAGCCTGCGATGTCTTTATCCACTGCGAATTTTTTTCAGTTTGGAATGTCAGTTGGTTTTAGTGTAGTCCTTAAAACAGAAACATGCAAATTTTGACTATTAACAAGCCCAAGACATTACAAGAAAACTATGAGAGGCAAAAAATTTTTCATACGAGCAAAATTTAGTCACATTTTCTGTCTGAAACAAGAAAAACATATCTGGTACAAGTAAAAAAAAAAAAAAAAAAAAACATGGCGATGAAAATTGCTGTAGGACACCTCGCCCTTAAAGGCGTTCACGTGGCAAAAATTCAAAATTTTATATTTGCTTGGCATATTGTTATTTTTATAGACGATACTTGTGACTATATTTTCCACTTGTAGAAATTTTTTAGCTCTCATAGTTTTCCCATAGCGGCGTGTCAAAGTGAGTATTTGCAAATTACACGAAAATAGGTTTAACAAAAACCAAGTAACTTACGCGAATGAAATTAGATATAATGGGCACTATGCTAAAAGATTTAAAAACATGACGAAAATTTACCTCATTTGTGGCAATTTTTAAAAAAGACTTCGTTTTCGGTTTTATATGTAATTTCAGTGTAAATTATTTCATTCGCGTAAGTTACTTGGTTTTGTTAAACCTATGTTCGTGTAACTTGCAAATTCTGACTTTGACGTGCCGTCATTGGAAAACTATGAGAGCTAAAAAATTTCTACAAGTGGAAAATGTAGTCACAAGTAACGTCTATAAAACTAACACTATGTCAAGCAAATATATAATTTTGAATTTTTGCCACGTGAACAACCTTAAGGCGGCCGTCTAGGTGGACGTATATTGCGCGTCCGAGGCACAAATGTGGAAGTAAGGTCTTCTACGCCTCTTACGCGTAAAAAACGTCCACCCAGGCAGCAACCTTAAGGCAGTTTAAGTGCGAATTTCATAATTTTATTTTTATACAAGAACCCGGCAGACGTTGACATCATGGATGTAAGGATATATCGTAGATGGCTTGTTGTGACGTACTTGAAGCCACATTTTGGGCGTCCCATCATGACGCTAACGCGTTTTGAGGTTATGGACACTTGTGTCGATGCAACTATAAACAATAAAAATATATTTTAGAGCAGTGCAAATTAGCGATGCAAGAAACAAAATTGATTAACTATAAAACTGCTTGGACCGTGAGCATCATTACGAACTATTTCGTATTACAATGGACGACTTGAGGTACACGCCCTCTGACGTCACACCGCAGGGGAGAGCACTGAGGGAAACAAAGCTTGTTTACAAACATACTGATTTGTTAGTAGGTGATGGCGAAAACTAATATTTTTTGTACTCATAGACTTGGACGCAACTGTAAAAAATATTAGTTTCGTTTAGTGGCTAAGATACGCAAATGCATATTATCAATGTTTACCTGAAAAAGCGGCAAATTCCATACAAATAATCAATTTTCTTTACGTAAAACTCATCAGGGACATGTGAAGCCAAACGGCTATGTAAAGGTTACGTTCGTTTGCGGTATCCATGGAGGTAGGGATTGTATCCCACATCAGACTGGAGCTCCGCCTCATTTCAAGTCGTCCATTGGTTAACGAACAGGCAGTTGCCATAACAGGACGCCCAAAACGGCGGTTTCATTTAGCTCACATTCATTACCATAGGTAGGGCCACCCCATGCATAGTCCTGTCATTGCCATCTAGTGGCACGTCGGCGAGTTCAAGAGTAAAAATGGATAGCATAAAAACCTGCATGAAAAAATACATATATGTACAAAGTTTCATGGTAATCGGCCAAACGGTGTCAAAAGTTTATCGATTTCATACATGTAGACATATATATCAACATCCATGTTTGTATATGTTTGTAGGAGTCATTTGTGGCTTTCTTACGGAAAAATTTTAACATGTATATTACTATTAGAATTTATTGGTTTGTGGACATACGCCATTGCTCATGTTTTGTTGACCAAACTTGTATTGAAAGACAAGAGTGGCAAAATACAAAAAAAACACACAAAAACACAGAAAACGTAAGAAAAAACAATCCCAGAGGATCTTCATAATTTTTTTAAATTTAATTTTATTTATTTTTTAAATTCATATCAGCAAGAATTCTAAAGATTTAATTCAGTCAAGAGTTTGATAACACCCAAACACAAAAGACAGACGCAAAGAAAACCCAGTTTCTCAATATGAAAAAATATGTAAGTATACATAAATAGTGGACAGTGTACAACAAATAAAAACAAGAGACAACACAAGATGTAGAAATCTCATGTACATTACTCGCAAAACGACATGCCTAAGTCAAAATTTGCACGTTACGGCTGCGTACACCAAAAGAAAACCAACATACTTACTGAAATAAAATAATTCATACTAAAATAAGATGCCACAGACTGCATGCTTGAAGTTATAAACACATAAAACGTATTTTACATTTTTAAAAAATTGTTGGAAATAAATAATTTAGTATTGAAAATCAGCGACATTGTTGCTAAACTAAAACAAGAACCATTTTATCTCGATCAAATATTTTGTTCTTATCAAATTGAGGTATTCCTTCTGAATACGACAGCAGGCCTATATGTACGCGAACTGTATATATACTCCGTGTAGTCCATGTTGGCGGTAACAAGTGCACATCCTCTTCTACGAGGCGACGGATTACCATGGCGAGGTGTTGAGTTGCGTGATAAGGGCTTATAGTAGCATGACCACGCTCTTTCAACGCCCGTGGGTGACTGAATCAAATATCTGACAGAGGCTCATTCAGTGTTGCCAATCCTAAGGATTTCTCCCTAGATTTGGGGATTTAATGGGTCATTTAGGGAACCAGGGAACTATTATTTCCAAAATGCCTTTTCTAGGGAAAACTAAGAATTTTGCCATTTTATAACATGGGTGTTCAAAAGGAATGCAATTGTTTGTAAATAGTTAAAAGAAAAATATATTAGTCAATTGCTATCATGTATTTTTGCGGTTACTCAAACTGACCTGCAGTAGGTGCTTCCCCTTCTTTCGTGTGATCATCACTAGGAATTCCCCTCCGTGTCTTGCTTCTATATACTTGCTGTACCTTCCCGGTCTAGTGGCGCTCGCGGGTAGCTATACTCTATCCATTCCAAGATTGCAGCTTGTATCACTCCGCCTGTTCGCGCGCCTGAACGGCATTGGCTGTAAAACAAACCGTCGCACCACCTCCGCGTGTTTCGCGAACTATCAACAGGCGACAAGTGGAGAAACGGAATCGTGCCTCGTAGGGAGTGCCTTAGTGCCTCGCTGTGAAGGAAATGGAATCACTACGGACGTTGGCGTCGTCGCGTAAGTCGTAGTTAATCCATTCCATGCACATATAGTATTTCATGCGCACAGAGTGATATTATATTATAGAGGATTTTAAAAAACGCAACTGAACTATTAAATCACCTATCCTGAACTAAAACACAGCAATTTAGCGTAGAACCTATTTCCTGACGCAATGACACTGTTAACTAACCAGCCAACCAATGGTCGAGAGCTCACCTGCGAAAGTGCTTATTTCTGCTGCAATCTTGGACTGGATACAGTATAATGCTAAGTGCTACAATGTTTTGTGACCAGTTGAAGCAATGATTTCAGGATAGGTGTGTTTGGTATTAACATAGTAAAATATTTGGTCATTGGTGTTACCTAAGAGAATAGTAAATTTTTGTGGCTAGAGGAAGTGTCAACCTAATTGATTCTAATACTAAACTCAGTCAGATAAGTAACAATATAATTATATAAATTAACAGAAAAATTAATTTTTTTTTAATGGAATGATTTGCATTAATTTTTTAGATTATTACTGTTTTGCTTGTGAACAGTTCATGATAAAAAGTGGCCAGTATTCCGGCATAAAATTGAATTATATTTCCAGGATAAAACACCTAACTTTAATCTTGTGCTTTAATGATATATAGTGAAATGTGTAAGTGTAAATATTATCATACATTAACTAGAGATATTAACTCAACATAATAAATCATAACTTCCACTCTGGAAGTCTGTCTTAATGGTTCACATTTAAACAAGCAAGAGTCAGTGAAATATTGTTTTCTATCAGCCAGTAAAAATTACATGATTTTATTTCAAGACTCTGGCGGTGTGTTCTGGTCGTCTATGTATTGCTACACCTGCTAAGTAAGGTAAGTTTGACAGTTTTTACTAGTAATTTTCATATGAATATTCACTGTTATTTTGGCTTTTCGTTTATAGTTTTCATTTTCACCAATGTTATATTCAATAACTAAACACTCTTAGATGTGATTGAATTTTATTATTGTTTTTTTTTTTTTTTTTTTTTACAATTTAGGGATTTTTTTTGAAATCTTGGGGGGGGGGGATATGTGGTTTCTAGGAATTTCATGAGAATACAGGTTGGCAACACTGGGCTCATTAAATAACGACTCGACGCGCTCTGTCGTGCGTCTGGAGTGTTACTGTGACATGTACCTGTCACATAAAACTGAATCGTGAAATTGCTACTGTGTCGATTATGAGCACTTAAATTACCTTAACATGTTTAGGAGCACTGCTATGGAACTCTACTAGGAAACAAGTTAATAACACAAACACGCTTAACACTGCTGTACATCGGCAAGGTTAACAGGGCGTGGTATTAGCAATCCTAGAAAACCGTTACTGTAATTTAGTGAGTAGATATTTTGTTCAAGTATAGTATTCCCGGGGCACAAGCTCTGACATCGAAATTTCGTACACGTGACACCGTCGAAAGGAATTAAGCTTCACGAATGCGCCACTCACGCGTACACTAATGCTTTTATTGGGTTTTATGTACGATGGTGGGGATATTTATATTTGATCATCCAAGAATTGAAGTAAAGAGAGAACATTAAATACAGTAGATAATGAGTGCATGAAGAGATATGGTCAAAGCTCCCCTACATTGAGGTCTTTACAGAAGGATGACAAGATATTAATATGGAGAAGTGTCGGAATGAAAGGGCGGGGGGAACGGGAGATCCCAGAGAAAACCCGCCAACCAGTGGCATCGTCCGGCACCATTCCCATATGCGAAAATCCGGGGACCGATCCCGCCGGGAATCGAACCCGGATCGCCTAGTGGGAGTCGAGTGGTCTAACCACTTTTTTATTATTTTTATTTTATAAAAATGTTTGGTGCAGCGGTGATGCGGAAGCTTCCGCATCATCACTGCACCAAACATTCCCCCCTTTAATGTGACTTAATTTGAGTGACCCCAGTAGCCTACTTTTCGTGAGACAATTTGTATAGTGACAATTTTGAGACCAAATGGACAAACACAAATTTACACCCAGCCAGACCTGGGAATCGAACCCAGAACCCCCCGCACCAAAGTCGGCCGCTCAACCAACTGAGCCACGGGGGGTCGGCACCACTCGGCCACCGTGACCACCTTCAGTAGATAATGAAATTAATGCAAATATTGACTATTAATTGCATACAAATGAGGAAATTCCATTTGTATATTGTCAAATAAAAAATAATAAAAACTTACGCCTTAAAAACGTGATTTGTAAAATGTATTGGGTTATACCTCAATAATAGTACAATATGACATGACTGCTGCAACAATCATTTACATAATAACTGTAATCGTGATAATGGTGAATCTAGATGGTTGGGTCACCATGGCTGGTTACACACGACTTTACACAAGGTCAAGAATCGGAAGAGGAATCGACCATGACCCATGTTAAGGAACCATTCCAGCAGTCGCTTGGATCAATTTGGGGAAACCAAGGAAAACCGAAATCAGAATGGCAGAGTTGAAAATCTAACCCGAAACCTCCCGAATACGCATCCATTAACAGTTTCGCCGCCTTGCTCGGTAAAATGTACGCAATGCTAATAAAATGTTTATATGCCTGTTATAGGTTGTTCGGAATAATACGAGCACTAAAAATGTAACATTTGAAAAATATCACTAGCCGTTACTGCATGTAATTTAACACGAACTATAGTTCACTTAGTACTTGTGTGGTTGGCAGCGAAATTACGTAAATAATTCTACGTGTTTTCCTATTTTAATACAACCACACTGAAACAAAAGAAACCGAATTCGACATAACTGTATTTTATATATAAGTAATAATACTATTTCGTTTATCATACTGAATAGATTCCTACTGACTCGACAATTTATTTTACAAGTGCAAATATCAAGTGCCGTTACGCGCGGAAAGAAACGAAATTGGCTGAAAATAGAATTTTAGCAGGGCTTTTCTGAAAGCTCACTATATTCCGAACCGCCTACGCATAGGATTGCTATTTTTTTTTCTATATTACTCATAAAAACTCTTGTATTTCGAATTCCGTAATTAGCGATGACAACGTATCTGTGTGTAGGTACCTTCGCGCATTAAAATAAATAAATAAATTATTATTATTATTATTATTATTATTAATATTCCAGCGCGTGTAATAAACGTCTTCTAGTGAGAAAAACTAGAGACATGAACTTTTCGCGAAAAGAAATTTGCCTCACTTTGTGTCAGTGACTTGTGTGCACGTCTACAGACTTGCTTCACGGTCAGAGATTGGATGTTTTGACATTCGTGTGTCGTGGGGTTTTACACGCAAATCACAGACGTGTGGTGTTACAGTAACCTTATTGTGATTGATACAGTCAAATGAGAAACGTCACAGTTCAAAGGTACGCTGCCAATATCTATGAAGCAGAACTGCAGACGTGCACATAAGGCACTGGAACAAAGTGGGGCAAAATTCTTTTCGCGAAAAGTTCATGTCTCTACAAGACGACGAAGAGGTAATGTGTACACGGCAAATTTTTCTAAGGGGTTAAAAATCAACACAAAATTTTGCAGATAGAGAAAAACCACGCAACCGTTTATTTATTTATGGGCATCGATTGACACCCGGAGTTTGCGAGGTGTATGGCATAGTATCTGTGCATTTGCGCCAATGAAAAAATACAGCTCTGCTGGCTAATATTGGCTGTGCTGGGGCTACAGTAAACCGAATTGCCAACCAAATTAAATTATACGTGGCCGGTTCGAAGCCTGGGCTGTAAACGTCAATTTTCTCTTTCTCTCTCCCTCTTATGTTTTTTGCAGCACTTTCACTGTATGCGTGTAGAGTTAGGAATTTTTTTTATCGTGCACAATGAAGTGTTAATTCTAGTTAAGGGCGCAACAGCAAAACAAGCGACGAGAATTGGGAATGAAAAATCTCTAAAACGTCTAGTCCTATGATGAGAAACATGTTTCAGTTAAACACATTCGGCAGCCATTTATATCAAACATTAAGCTAAGCATGGTTTTGAGGTTACACGCCTTAACCGACCGGATACAATAAAATTCCGAACGGAATTTAAAAAGTACCCTACTTAACACCGACATAAACATTTGCGGTATTATTTTCCAAACAGGAACTCACTATATTTACGTTTGTATAACGAATATAACAACTTAATACATGAATGTTTGCTGAATTTAACCAGTGCAAACGTCGCCCAAAAACCAACTACCTAGATTTATCTGACATCTTGTTTCCTTCAAAACAACCAATAAGAAAGCAGCAGTAAAGAGATGTCCGAAAAGAACTTGCGAAACGTGCTCAGAGTGACAGCAAAGTAAGCAGCAAAGATCGAAATAAAATGTGGTTTGCGTGTACATTTCACTTGAGCTGAACATGATCCAAGTAAGCTAGTTGTAACTCTCATGTAACAGCAGACTGTTCAACAGGAGACGAGGATTTTTACGGCCTTAGCTTTTCTGAAACCACAGCCAGAAGCTTACGGAATTTTAAAATTACATCACCTATAAATATAGTTATACAGGCTATTGTAGGAAGTAGTGTCAAGCCGAAGCAGGGAGATAGAGGACCTCAAGGGCTATCAGAAACTCCCCCATGTACATAGTCCGATTCTTGGTAATTAAAGAGGCGTGGTACATAATTCAACGCTAAAAGCATTCATCTATAATTGTAGGTTTCTTGAAGCCAATTTGCGAAAATTAAACAACAGCAATCCTAGACAATAGTTTTAGCCAACATTTTAAACTATGTTGTTTCTAGTGTTACGAACTTCTGAGGCAATATCTCTGACGTCGGAACCCTCGTACATTTAACTGCGGCGCAAGAGATCACGCGTAACGAATAAGTAATTCTGGATAAATATTTACTGATTAAGTTGGCAAATAGGCCTACCATTATCTAGGATTGTCATTGAGTATTTTCTCCATATTGGCTTCGTAAAAAGCGTAGCAATAAATTGATGTTTTCAGCGTTAATTTATATAGCACGCAATCTTACGATGTAACAAATTTTTTCCTGTTTTTGTGCGGTACTCGCAGTCTTGACAGGGAGTACTGGTTATTCACTCTAGAATGTCTGTGTTATAATAGGAGACAGAGCGCAAAACGGCGTGCACAGCTACGGCCGTTGCCGGATTATTCGAAGACTGCTTAGCGCACATAAGTGACGTCTGCTTAGGAATAGCTAGAGACCTGAACACCCGCGTTTTCTTTGCGGCGCAAGCTAGTGTTCCAGCAACTATATCACGTTCATAATAAATTGGCCGTTGACTTGAGCGACACTTCTTGGTAGTAGCTGAGCCAATAACAAAACTGTAACTGAACACAGGCACATTTCACATTGTCAGCGAGCAGGTAATAAACAGTTGCTGTCTGCACGGTTTCACATATATTCTTGGAGGCTAGCCTACAGCACAGTGATCCCGCGAATTTTCCCCGTCTCTAGGAATAGCATTTATAGAACGTTACACGAAAGTATACCCATTGAAAGTTCACAATTACTCTCTAAAGCATATATCCTAGCGGCAGAAAATAACGACAATTGGTGATTTTGCGTTCCTTTTAAGGATAGGCGTTTAAAATACACCTTTATATTTCATATTACGTCATAAAATAATAGGGTTAAGACTGAATGTCGCACAGAGGCTAGTTGACAGCGAGAAGACATGCACGACAGTTCTGTGACTTGCTCCTAGCGGCTAGGGCAGTGGTTCCCAAACTGGGGGTCGCGGGCTGTTTCGAGAGGGCTCGCGACAGGCTTCCAAAATAAGTTTAAAAATACAAAAACACTCGATAAAACTGAAAAATTTGAAAATGAAGATCCAAACAAACGACTGAACTTTAAATATAAATTAATACTTATTACTGAGACAGCAAATATGTGCGTAAGTATCATTTGTTTAAAAGGAGGAGGTCGCTGTTAAAAATCGTACACAAAAAGGGGTTGCGGTTTAAAGTTGTACTCAAAAACTTTGGGAACCACTGGGCTAGGGTGAGGTGTGGTGCCTGTGCTGTGTCGTACTTACCGCTTCCGCACTTCTAGGCCTCAAACGCGTAAAAAAACCTTCACCCAGGCGGCCACCTTACCGAATGCACAATTCTAGGTAAATGTTTGCTCATAAAGTTGGTAAATAATATTGTCTACGGATGTTGTTTTCTAGTTTTTTCCCATACTGACTTTAAAAAAACGTGTTAGAGTTCTATTGGTGTTTTAAATGTTAATTTATCTACCACACACTCTTAAGGGTGTTCAAGTGCGATAAAGTTATAATTTTATCTATCTAATATATAAAATTCTCGTGTCACAGTGTTTTTCCATACCCCTCCGAAACGTATTAACCGATTTCAATGAAATTTTGTATATACATTCGGTAGGTCTGCGAATAGGTTTTTATCTAGTTTTTACACTCCTAAGTGCTATTGTTTAGTAAATATTTTTAATTTAATAATTTCAGAACCCGGTCAATAACTGTGTAAGTGATAATTGATCAGTTATCCCCGAGAGCTGATACCAGTCTATCCCCACTAGGTGTTGCTGCTCTATTACTATTTATTAATTTCTTTATTATTAGACCTCTTACACTTATATACCACATCCTTACACACTTACAATAAGTTATTTATGTGACAAAACAACGTTTGTCGGGGCAGCTAGTATTATTATGAAATATTGTTAGTTTTATAGACGATACTTGTGAGTACATTTTACTCTTACGAAATAATTTTAGCTCTCATAGTTTTCTCATAACGGTGCGTTAAAGTCAATTACGCTGCCATGCAAATAGTAAAAACCAACTGACCTACTTAAAATAATTCACTGAGAACTATGAGCTATGCAATGAAACATTAAAAAAAACCACAACGTAATATTTTGAATTTTTAAAAAATCGCAAAAGTACAGAAAAAAAAGTTGCAAATTCAGCAATAATTTTTTAAATACAAAAACAGTTCGCGGAATTTTTTTAAATGCATTATTTCGTAGCCCATAGAGTTTTATTTTACTGTGAATTATTATATACGTACGTAAGTCAATTGGTTTTCACTATTTGCATGGCAGCAGAACATGTCAATTTTGACTTTGACGCACCGTTATGAGAAAACTACGCCAGCTAAAATTATTTTGTAAGAGGACACTATACTCACAAGTATCGTCTACAAAACTAACACTATTGCAAAAAAATATAAAATTATGACTATCACACTAGAACAAATTTAAGGGCCTCGCCTACCACGCGCTTAAAACGCGTTGCAGCGTGTTCGTAAAAACGTTATTTTAAAAAAACTATTCCCCATATGCCCAATGTGTCAATGTACGAAAAGAAAATACACTTCAAACGATGACTGAAGAATAGTTTCAAAGAATCACGACGATTAGAAAAATCATTTCGGAGCTCCTCAAAATGGCTAAAAACAGCTTTTTCCAGCACCTATCTGAAAAACTACTTGCGAGATTCGTGTGAAACTTGTCTCGGAGCATGCAATGGACTTTGCTTAAAACTTTCCACCAATAAAAAGATGGTATCACCACTGAAAGTGTCAGTCAGGCGCGTTATCTATGATACCACTGCACGTTGTTTCAGTGTCTTGCGGTAGAGGCGATACCGCACCAGATGAGCCGGTCAACATCGCCCTTGGCGCCGTGCCTCACTCACACTAACACACGGCCAGTAGGTAGTTTCCCTTCTTCCCGTCTTTACGCTTGTGCTCGTTGTTGGGTAGCATCAGGACAGATAGGAAGAGGGAAGGAGAGGTAAGGCGCCGGAAGTAGCTTCCATCTCACGGCTGGGCGAGCACAATCGTAATATAAACGTAGACGAGCACAGGCCCCGCCTATAGTAGCCTACATGTGAGGCTGGGTGATACTGAGATATGTTAGGTTACACTCAACATATGGTAACATACCTCACAAACATACAGCAACGTACGTAAAGACTGTTCGCGCTAAAGTAAGCACTTTTGAACACTTTGTTGTCTACAATAATAATTTTAAAAAATAAAATTTATTGTGACCTTCAGACAACAGTTTTTCAGTGTCGTACAATCTATACATTTCCATTGTTACTTAGGTTGCATTATTTATATTAAAAAATGACAAAAGTAAAAACCTCTGAAACGAAAAAGTAAGTAATGTTTCAAAAATGCTCACTTTATCCCGAACTACCTATATATTACATTTATTAATTTTTAACTCCTTAATAAAGGGCGTTCAAGTAAAGAAAACTTAAAATTTTGTATTTGTATGAAATAGTTAGTTTTGTAGCCATTTTCCACTTAGGAAAAAATCAGTTTACCATAATAGTCTATTAAAGCCAAATACGTATGTTTTTCGACCTTATAAGCAGCAAAAACCAGTGGACATAATGAAACTTAAAAATTCACAATGAAAGTATATGTCACGGGCTACTACTGATCGGCGTACATAAAAATCAATTACAAAATATTTTTGCATTTTAAAGAAATTGCTGAAACTTTGAATTTTTCTTACAAAATTAGCAATTTCATTAATACAAAATTATTTTGCAATGTGACATGTTTCAAAGTGCATTTTTATTATTTAATTACGTTCATTGGTTTTTGCGGCTAATACGAAGAAAATGCGAAAGTTGACTTTGAAATGCCACTATGGGAAAACCGGTGGATTTTTTATAAGAAAATGTTCGTCTAAGTAACGTTAACAAAACTAACACTCATTTGAACGCCCTGAAGTAGTTTCTTAAAAAAAATTAAGCTGGGGCAATAACGTACTTCAAACATTGTTAACTTTTAAGTCGCAACTTCCATACGCTTATTAGAAACATGATTTTGGGTACCCGCTCAAAATAACTATTTAAAAACATGTTTTATAATGCTTTGGATAAATACCAACCGAAAAACAGTCAGACAGGTAGATCTACTTACGTCGGACTTCAAACCACAACGTCCACAAATCAAATTACGTGGTGCAGGCTTAACATTCCATTGGGAAAAATAACAGGACAGCAGTACACGCCAGATGAGCGGTTTGTGCGTGGAGGTGATACTACATTGCATACACTTATCAGCGGCACCCTTACCGCTCTATGTCGATTTAATACCTCACACACATACAAACGCAGCCCGCTTCACGGCGCCGCCTACAACACGCCAAAAAAAAAAAAGTTTTCATTTTTACGAAACTATTCCGCACGTGCCATTGTGTCAATGCATGAAAAAGTCAATGACCAAAACACTGTCCACCGTTTCGCGCTCCGCACATAAAGGTTGTTGACATCACGAGTCCGTCTAGCGCTTATCGCCTGTCTGTTTCCCTGTTTCCGTTCCTCACACGCGGCATATATCGTCTGCTCTATAGGGCTCTTTTAAAATGTTAATTTATTCCCCACGTCCTCTTTAAAATGCAGTATGTCCTCTTTCAAGAGCCATTGTTCATCGCGGGTTGTGCGCGGACACGAGTGCGCTGAGGGTGGGAAAAAAAACGTAACCACTTCAGTCCCCCTTCTCACATGTGGACAGGTTCAGTCATCTCAACGTTCTAAATACAACCTCTTGCTTCAAACCAAAACAATATCAGGATCGGATTGCCCAGACCTTACCAGGTTTTCCCGGCGACATTTAAGAAATTCCCATCTATTCACGTTATACATAAATTACAAAAACGTTTACTTACCAAATCGTAAATAAATTATATTTGCAAAACTATTTTTATAACACAATTCTGAAAACTGCATGGTTCCTATGCTGTTTGCAAATTCACTGTGGGCAATCTGCCTGTGTTTGCCACACGTAGCTATTATAACTCGGAGAAGATGGGTAAGTTTAGTGAATTTGAAGAATTTTTACATACACTGCCACGAGCGCGCGTACAAAGTTGTTCAAAAGTCACCGAGTGAGGTGGCGCAACGGGAACACGCTGGACTGCATTCAGGAGGTCCAAGGTTCGATCCCAGGCCATCCTGATTCCGGTTTTCCACGGTTTCAAGTCACTGCCAGGACAAAGCCCAGACTAGCGATACAAGCAGGGAACTTAGATGGGAACTGCAAAATCCTGGTACTGACACCATAAAAAGTTAGTACTTTAAACGAAAACCTGGTAAATGGTAAAAAAAAATTCGTAATTGCTTACAGGCATGAAAAAATGTGACGTAGCCAACTAAAACATGTATTAAGTATTTTAAGAGAAAAAATATATCGAAAAAGATCAAAGCATGCTCTTAGTTAACAGAAAATCAGAGGTTCACTTCTACCATAGATGTTAACCACAGAGAATGCAAGTATGTGTTTCCAACGCCCAACAGGCAAGAGTTCGCGCCTGTGGCAAAGTTTGGATGATGCAATAATCTGCAATTGAGGCGATGAGAGAAACAGAGTGGCCTAACCCAATAATATGTTATGCCATTCTGGCATTTATTTTTTCTTGGAACTCAAAAGTGCCAGAACAGATAGCCCCGCTAGTGCTGTTTGGGTAACACGATAATTCTTAGAAAAATTTGGCACAACAAAATATAAATTATTCTTGGTATATTTCTGCCATTAACTCATTTTCTCAAAAAAGTGGGTTAGGCCAATCTGGTTCTCATCGCCTCAATTACTACATGCGCAGATTCATGCTCACAATTCAGGACATGAGGTGTCGTGCCAAAAAAAAATACTTTTTTTGGTGTAGAGAGGTTCTGCTGAAAATACTGTTTAATGGTGCATTTTAATACAATTGAATGAAAAATTCTGAAAGTATCCTGGTACATGGTACAGCAACATGAAAACTGGTACGTGTACCAGGATCCTGGTACATCTAACACTCCTGGATAAAAGATTACGAGAACACGTTTCTCAAGAAGAAGAAAAATGAGTGGTAAGAGGGCGGTGGACAAAAAATTTATCGCCTTGTTTTATTTTTATATTTATACCAGATATTTTTTTTGACACAAAATGTGACTAAATTTTGCTCTTACAAAAATTTTTTATCGCGCACAGTTTTTGCGTAATGGCTCGTTAAAGCCAAAATTTTCACGTTCCCGTTTTAAGGAAGACACTAAAATCAACTCGCTTACCAAACTGAAATTCACTTTGAATAACGATGTTGTAGGCTGCAAGTTCAGCTATGCTATGCTGATACTGAAAATAAAACTTTAAAAAGTTCAATATTTTTTTATAATACAAATAATTTTTATTCTTTAATTTTATGAGCATGTCATTGTAGCCAGCAATGCCTTTTTTCACTGTGATTTTTTTTAGTTTGGTATATCTGTTGGTTTTAGTGTAGTCGTTAACACGGAAACATGCAAAATATGACTTTAACAAGCCATTACGCGAAAACTATGAGAAATAAAAAATTTTCATAAGAGCCAAATTTAGTCACATTTTGTGTCTAAAACAAGAAAAAAAAATATCTGATTCAAATACAAAATAAAATAATGATGATAGTTGCGGTAAACCGTGCCCTTAAGTTCTTATATAGGTAGGCTGCGTTGATGTATGTGAGGCACAAAACCGATGAAGCGTTAAGAGTGACGTCAGTCGGCGTATTCAATGCGTTATCGCCTCTACGCATAAACTCAGCAACTGGCGCGCAGAGCTTTACTATTATTCATATTCTTATGGAACTATAAGCGGTGACCGTATTATTTTATTTGCGATACTTATGGTTCAAATTACAGCGCCTATTTCGATTATTGTGTTTTTCGAATCCGGTTGGAATTTTCCTAGTTACGGCAGTTTAAAAAAGCAGTTTTTAGCCATTTTGAGGGTCTTAAAAATTGTGTTTCCAATAAGCGACACTAATTTTTAAACAGATAGAAACATTGTTTGAAATGTGTTTTCTTTTCACAGATGTACAAATGTAGCACGCGTTGAGATGTTTCTTCCAAATATCATTACCTGTAAATCGCTGCAATGCGTTTCAAGCGCAGGCAGACATGGACCTTAAGGGGGATTAAACCATCTTAGATCGTATTTACGGTTTTTCTTTAAAAATTAGTGAATAGAGATATCGTTTTACTTTTTTCACGCTGATAAGGCATAGTTCAATGTTTCATTCACTTTTTGGAATTCACACGGCATTGTTTGTTACTTTTATGACCTATGTAGTAGCTCCCGTAAATAAAGCACTTTTTTCGTTATCAGCTGTTTCACATTCGAAAATAATGAATATATTATGGTTCCAACAATTTCAGAAAATCGATTAAGTTTGTATCTATGCCCTATCGTGACAAAAATTTCGATACATCGACTGTAACAGAAGTTATCGAGAAGAAACTGATAAATCCAAGGCGGTAGGGATCAATACCTCTTTAAGTTTATTTTCCGGAAATACCGTGATAAACGTATCAACAATGCAAGTCACTAAGAAAAAATGTGTCATTGATTTACATAACGTTTCTAATGTTGATAACAGAAATTGATATTCGGGGGGGGGGGAGAATGAAGGTTTGCTGATTAAATAAAGATTGTGAATTATTTAATGCCCTAATAATTATTTTCCTTTAAAAATGAAAAAGCATTCCTGATGAAGATGAAAATATTTTAATCTAGTTTCCTAGCTGCGAAACACTTCTGTGCTGTAGATGATTAAATATTTGCAACTGAATTTAGTACTCACCTCCTTAAAATACGAGACGGCATTGCCTAGACTCTTGACACAGACTTCATCACACCATGAGAACTAACACACTACTGACGATTTGGCACGTCGCCCTTAGTAGTTTGTGATCTGACTGCAGACTGCGCTGCCGGCAACATTCGCTCCAATTCGGAACTTAAAGGCCCTGTCACACTGTCAAATGTTTGTCTCCAACTATATTTGACGATAAAGTTGGAAGACGAATATTGGATGAAATGTAGTCATCAAATTTTTTCGTCAAATAAAGTTGGCCGGTTACTATCAAATATGTTTGAAGACATGTCGCAATGTCAAATTTTGTTGGAGCTTGTAACCTATATGTTTGGTTATGTTGGAATAAATGTAAAAGTTTGGTACACAATATTTCAATTTGAGAGCATTCAGTATGTAAATAATGCAAAATATTTTGATTAGCAGGAAAACTTCACAAAAGAACAATAAGTGCAATTTTTCTGCAATATTTCAAATAATAATATTTTATATTTTTAATTTGTGGATTTATGAAATTTAATCAAAATTGCACGGACTCAGTAAGCCTACATTTTAAGGAATATATCCAACTCTTCGATTAATTTAAATTACAATGGATTGCTTTGTCTTTACCTAAAACTTTCCTCTCCCACATGTTCGCCACTGCCATTTTCATATTAACGTCGGTAACAGGTACAGTGTTTCTGTTTTCGTGATGCACAATTCTGATTGGCTGGGATTACAAAACCATCTAACATATTTTCGATCCAGTCCAATTCGCAAATATTTGATGGAAACTGAAGTCTTCAAACCTCTTCCAATAAGCACGGCCACTGTAGTGACGATTTTATGACGTCACTTACGTCCAACTTTATTTGACCCAACATGTTGGAGGCGATTGGACGGAAATATTGGACAGTGTGACAGGACTTTAAACTCTATTCATACACTTACACCTTCACATGTTTACAGCCAAACTCAAAGACGGCAATCACTATAGCAACTTATCACACACACCGGCATGATACATAGCCCTACGCTTGAAACATCTGTTTAAAATTGTAGGTTTCTCGAAGCCAGTTTGCAAAAATAAAATCAAAAAACTCCAAGAAAACACTTGCTGACAACTTTCTGAGCAAAAATGTTTCTCGAGTAACGTATTTCTGAAGAACAATCTATGAAGCCGAAATCTCTTACGTTTAATTGCCGCACACAAGATCAAACAAACGCATCATTCTGGGTAAATGTTTGCCCATTAAGTTGGTAAATATCATTATCTAGAATGTTGTTTTGTAGGTTTTTCATGACGACTTTCAAAACTGTGTAGATTTGAGTTGGCGTTTTCTGCGATTATTTGTAAATCTTACCCCACGGGTTGATTATTTTTTTTTTATTATTCTGAAAAGAAACTATGTGAGATTTGCTATACTCTGTCCACTCTAAGGTTGCAGCAGAAATAAAGATTGATAACGAAATAAATCAAAGCAATTCAATTATATTTTGATTCCTCACATTGTGATTGTGCCGTAACACAGTTACCTTGTATTTTTCCATATTTCAAATGAAATTTGCGCTGTGCAAAAAATTGTTATTGATATTCACTTGGATGAATTAGCTGCAACCTTAGAATGGATAGAGTATATTGCAGCGTGAAGTCTTATTTACTTTGCGCTACAGCACAAACATCGCAGTTAAACTTTTGACGTGTATAAACGCCGCAATCCATTAAACAATAATTGGAGAGTTGAAATTCAAAATGGATTAAGTGCCAAAAACCTACTTCCGAGGAAATGCAGTAAAACGTAGAAAGCACATACCCTCGCATATTTAATCAGAATAGCATAGTTTATTGTTGGCTATAAAAACATCAAACATATACAGACTTTAAAAATCCTGTAAATATTTAAACCTGAATGTAAGTGCCATAACTTATGCTCTTTTGAATATCACTTGCCACAGCACTTATCACATTTTGATGAAAGTCGTATAACAATAATGGTGTTGCCTTACCTCTCGTTTGAAGACCGTATTGTATGGTGGTACACATACCATTTTGATGGAATAATCGTGAAAATATGTTTATGGCACTTCGTCACTTTTGAATTTCAACTCTTCAATTTTTGTACGACTGATTGCGGCATAAGTATACATTAAAAGCCGTAATTAGGGGAACACAAAATTGACGGCAAAAACCCTGTATTTATGTTTGTAGAACGAATGGCGTGCAGTCGAACGAATGGATCTCTCTTCCTTTATTACGAATAACGTAGATGTTCTTCAGACAAGGCAGTCTAAACAAAAAGTATTTCGTTACGGAGGGTCCTCATAATGTGTTTGTAATTAGAAGGGCCGGGCTGTACTGTTTAATTTTTTTTTTTTTTTTTTTTTTTTTTTTTTACTAAATGAGGGACAATTAACCTCATGTCAGCGGGCCAAACACTGGCCCGCCAGTGCATTTTAGGGCCAGGTCTTCCATTTATTTCAAACAATTGCAAATAACTAAAATATTTTTTAACCAAATGCTTTGAAAAAATTTGAGACTGTGTACAGTCATACGATATACAATTTTGCCACCGGGTTTTTTTTTTTTTTTTTAAATAATGTACCGTTTGCTAGTAAAAAATTATTTTGCTTCATTTTGGTTTGTTTTGACCACAAAATATGTGATATTTCAGGGGCAAAAAAAACTAAAAATCCGTTTGGTGTATTGCAACAGAAAAATTCAGATACACACGATGATATGTACGTGTTAAAACTGTAAGAATGAAAATTTTATATATGTAATAATTTGCGTTCAAAAAAATTATTTCGAAACCACTGCAAAACTAATGAGCAAGGCCTTAAACGGCCCGCCATAAGCTGAAGCATTTGCATAATATTTCCAAGTTACTTACACTGACAGCATAAATATTTAAAATAACGATTTCGTATTTGGCAACACTCATTGTCTAACTACTGTGGAGACAATTCTCAGTTATACTACTATAACACAGTTGGTTAGTGTTCAGCTCATAAAAAAGTAGTCGATGTGAAGTTTTTTTTATCGTGGCCAGTGACATGATTTGGTTCGACTTTTGGGCCATAGCTTTGAAAAGGTTGGCCACCCCTGAACTAGATAAACATTCTGCGTCAAACCATTTGACTCTATGGTTAGAGTTCCTAACCGGTGGATCAAGTGTCCCGGGTTCAATTCTCAGCCGGGGAGGACAAAACTTAAGGGCGTTCACACGGTAAAAATTAATAATTTTATATTTGCACGACATAGTGATTGATTACTTTATAGACGTTACTTGTGACAACACTTTCCACTTGTAAAAATTTTTTTAACTCTCATAGTTTTTCCATGGTGACATGACAAAGTCAAAATTTGGAAGTCACGGTAAGATAGGAATAACAACAACCAAGTGTCTTACTCGAATAAAATAATTTACACTGAAATTAGATATTATAGGCAATATGCTAAACTATTTAAAAACACACGAGATTCCTTTGTACTTTAAAAAATTTTCGAAAATGATGACAATTTATTTTATTTATGGTAATTTAAAAAATACAAAAGAAACGTTGTTTGTATATTTCCGCGCGTAACGGCTAACGACGGGAAATGTCTAACCCCTCTGGACACGTCACTTGATGTTTGCGCGTGAAAGATAAATTGTGCAGTCGGGAGAAACTTACATAGTTTGACAAAAAAATAATTGCTTGTATAAAACATAAATATGTCGAATTCAGTTGATTTTATTTCAGTGTGGTTGCATTTAAATAGGAAAATACACGGAACTATATGCATCAGTTTGCTGCCAACCATCAAGTAGTAAGATAACTACTGTTAGTGTTGAATTATGTGAAGTAACGGCTAGTGATTTTTTTTTTTTAAGTTAAGTATTTAGTGCTTGCTCACTTTATCCCGAACGACCTATAAATCCTTTTAGTACCGTCAAGTGGGGTGACTTTGCGCCACACAGAATACTTATTTTTATATTATATATTATTTAAGTAACTCTAGTCGAGTATTATAAAGTATATATTTAAACCATTCATTAAAAATTTTAATTTATTTACTAAACAACCATAAATTAAACACTGTTAAGTGGCAGGCACAAATTCACCCGCAGCTTGCACGTAGTAACCCCATTTGACGGTAGTATTCGCGTAAAGAAAAGAACACGCGCTGCAAAATCGTCCGAGCGACTGGCCAAGTCTCGTCTCAGAGTGCGGGTTGTGTATGTGTCGCCCACGAAGTGAGGCATTCGGCACGGACGACTCTATGTATAGCGATGAAGGCAGTCACTGCCGGTCTAGATAGCGCCTACGTCACAGCTCGAGAGCGCCTACAACACTCCGCAATCACATCCAACACTTGGCAAGCAGTCGTCTACTTTTAGACATTATTGCGTTATTGAAAAGTATTTGTAAATTAAAGCGTATGAAAGCTGAATGACACACTTGCAATTTTCTGTCACAAAAAAAAACCTTCACTAATCACACTTTATATTGAAATGGTAATTTTGTGTTACCGGGTAGCATGTCGTTTAATTTTTTCAATAATTCCATACATTATTAACCTTATAGAGGCCTATATAAAATATGAACAAAATTCCATTATTTGACAGTAGTGTTTACAGCAGTGTCCAAGTCAAAAATGTTTTTGCCTCTGCCTCATTTGGTTTGCGTACAAGCGGACTCGGCTGACTGTGAAATTGTGTAATATATGTCTATATCGGGTAATAATTGTTAGTTTTTTGACAGTTCTGAAGATTACCATGTCTGCACAGAGCTACAGGAAAATACTTTTCAGTTTGATACACTGCACAGTTTGCCAGTCAGCTTTGTTTGTTCAGAAATCACCTGTTATAGAGCAACACATTGCTTTTGCCAAGGAAACAATATTGTAAAAAAAAAATTCCATTTCCCGACAAGTCAACATATTATGTTCAATAATGTTGACTGGTCGGGAAATAGTTTTTTTCGGCATTTTTCTCAGTTAGCGTATGAAAGTTTGAATCCATTGTCTTTATTTATAGTTAGTTCTATTATAAAATACTGTTGGTAACGTGCCACCGCCATGTCCTCCCCACCCGGCCTCGGTAGTATAGTCAATTAGGGGCTAGCCTACGATGCGAAAGGTTAATGGTTCGAATCCTGGCTCAAGCATTATGTGTTGTCACTTTACCCTATTTCACCTTCATTGTCTCTTAAAGGTGCGGTCTACTGCAATTTTCATCACCATTTTTTTAATTTTTTTTTATTTGTACCAGATTTTTTTTTCTTATTTTAGACAGAAAATTTAACAAAATTTGGCTCTTATGAAATTTTTTTATTTCTCATAGTTTTCGCGTAATGGCTTGTTAAAGTCTTATTTTGCATGTTTCCGTTTTAACGACTAGGTACACTAAAACCAACTGATATACCAAACTCAAAAAAATCACAGTGAATAAAGACATTGCAGGCTACAATGTCATGATCATAAAAATAAAGAATAAAAATCATTTGTATTTTTTTTTAATTATTGAATTTCTTAAATTTTTATTTTAAATTTTAGCAATTTTTTTAATACAAATAATTTTTATTCTTTATTTTTATGAGCATGACCTTACAGCCTGAAATGTCTTTATCCACTGTGATTTTTTGAGTTTGGTATATCAGTTGGTTTTAGTGTAGTCCTTAAAACGGAAACATGCAAAAAATGACTAACAAGCTATTACGCGAAAACTATGAGAGATAAAAAATTTCATAAGAGCCAATTTTGTGTCTAAAATAAAGAAAAAAAATATCTGGTACAAATAAGAAATTTAAAACATTGTAATGAAAATTACGGAAGACCGCGCCCTTAAGGGTGTTCGAGTGGGGAAAAAATTATAATTTTATATTTGTATGAAATATTGTTAGTTTTATATACCAGGAAGGCCACTAATTGCAACAACGAAAATTCCCTGCTTTTTCCCTGATAGAAAACCAAAAATTTCCCTGATTTTTTCAAGTATGAAAACAACATTTCGACATTTTATTTAACACATTTTCCAACAAAAGATAAATATTTTACGTCCTTTCTAATACTACAGTCTGTGAACTTGACAAAACATTCAGCAGAAATAACTACGAACTTGACAATGGAGTATAATTACATAATGATAATTTTTTCAATAACAATGTTATAATGCTCTCAAAACTCCATTATATTCATTCCTATGGTTTTTGTGGAAGCTAAAAAAGAACGAGGCACGAAAATTCCCTGAAATGTCTCAGATGAACAAAAAATACCTTACATTTTCCTGATATTTCCAGGTGATTACAATTTCCCTGATAATTCCAGGTTTTCCAGGTTTCCCAGGTGGGTGGCCACCCTGTAGACGTTACTTGGGAGTACATTATCTTCTTACGAAAAAAAAATTAGCTTAGCCAGTTTTCCCATGCCGGCATTTCGAGGTCAGAATTTGCATATTTTTACTTCGTACAAAACTTAAAAACCAGTAAATATAATGAAATGGAAAAATTCGCATTAAAACTACATGTCATGGTCTACGGCTTGATGTATATAACGACTCATTATAAAACTGTTTGTATTTGAAAAAAATTTAAAATTTGTTAATTTTTTGTTATTTTTAGTAATTTTCTTTAATACAAAAATATTTTATAATGGGTTTTTATATGCTTCAAGCCATAGACCGTAACATGCAGTTTTGGGTTTTTTTTTTTTTTCCGTTTCATTATGTCAATTGGTTTTCAAATTTTGTATGAAGTAAAAATATGCAAATTCTGACTTCGAAATGCCGTAATGGGAAAACTGGCTGAACTAATTTTTTTTTGTAAGAGGAAAATGTACTCTCAAGTAATGTCTACGAAACAAACAATATTTCATATAAATATACAATTATGATTTTTCCCCATTTGAACGCCCTTAAGGCTCGGTTTCAGTCGCCATATTGAATGTTAGTATTTTTCGCTTTTTTTTTTTAATTCTGAGAAGAAAAATGTTAAATCGGCGACCATACCGCAAATTCTATCGACTTTGTGCCACAGTACGAGCATGGTAATATAGCTCGTAATGTATAGTTAGGCCGCAATCAGTCGGGCAATTCAGAATACAAAAAAATTGCCACACAGATTGCAGCGTGATTATATGTTAACAGCTAAATCGCTATGTCTGTACTGTATAGAAATGTAAATAGAATTTGAGGTGTAATCGCATATTTAATTTTTTTTCTTAGAATTCCAAAAAGCGAAAAATAACAACATTCAATATGGCGACTGAAACCTAGCCTTAAGGACGTCCACGTGGCTAAAATGTAAAATTATTTATTTGTATGACTAAGTGTTTATTTTATATACGTTACTTGTGACTACATTTCCCTCTTCTAAAAATTATTTACCTCTCAGAGTCTTTCCATAGCGGAATGTCGAAGAAAAACATTTTAAATTTACAGGAACAAATAAACAACCAAAACCAACTTACTAGAATTAAATAGTTTACACAGAAAGTATATATCATGGGTCACGTGCTACAAGATTTAAAACACGCAATAAAGGTTATGGTAATTGGGCTTGACATCTCGTCGACAGCAAGGGCATTACAGACAGTGAGACACAACTTGGTACAATGAAAGAAGCTGGGAGAGGAGTCGGCCATGGCCTGACATTCTCTTAAAGCGATTTCGGGACACCATAACACTCGATATAATTCCTTTGTTATATGTTTTTAAACAAATAAGCATATGACATATAAATATCTACTTTCGGTGTAAATTATTTATTTGGAGTAAGTCACCTGGTTTTTGTTACTTTCATGTTCCCGTAACTAGTAAATTTTGACTAAGACATGCCGCTAAAAATTTTCACATGTGGAAAATTAAGAAGTAAAGACTATAAATATAAAGTTGACACTGTCGTACAAATATAAAATTATATGTATTTTTTTTTTCACGTGAACACAACTCAGGGCGCCGCCTACCCTACGCATCAAATGCGTTGCAGTGTGTTCGTAAACATGTTTTTCCTGCATAACTATTCCCCATGTGGTCATTATGCCAACATACAAAAAGAAAACACATTTCAGCCAAGGTCAGAACCTCATTGTTATACTCGATCCATTCTAAGGTCGCGGCTAATTCATTCAATGACAATAAAATTTTCGCACAGCGTAAATTTCATTTGAAGCTTTGAGAAAATACAAGGAAACTGTGTTACGGCACAATCACAATGTGAGGATTCAAGATATAATTCAACTGCTTTCATTTATTTCGTTAGCAATTTTTATTTCTGCTGCAACCTTAGAGTGGACAGATTATAAGACACGGCCCTCATATAAACCACAGTTACTAAGTCCTCCAACATAGGTTTCCAGAAGTCCTCTTTTACCCGGACATGTCCTCTTTTCAACGCCTCGTAAACTGTCCGGCCGGGTTTCATAAAAATGGGCCAAAGGTCCTCTTTTCAAGAACAGACAGCCAAGATGTATTTTTAGATGGTCTCTGTGTCACGAATTGTTTAGGAACGGTGCCGACAGGCCTCGCGCTTATGTGCAACTTCTTTACTTCGGAAATTGTTACGTTGTTCGTTTGTTATACATATGTTTACAGAAAGTGTGATTGTCAGGCTATATTGAATACTATTTCATTCTGTATTTTACTTTGTAGTGCTAACATACTTTGAGTTTATTTCTAGAAATTATGTTTGCTTTTTTAAAATTTACTCTACTACAAGATAATAAAGTAACTAATTTATACATTTACATAAAAAAAATTATGGTGTACTTCAAGCGTATTTTTATAGTGTCCTCTTTTTGGGTTACACTGATGTGGCAACCCTACAGTCCAACATGGTTAAAAAGGTCTTTCCAGGCAGCCGTTCTTCAACGTGTACTAACTGGACGTAAGTGAATCTCAGATTGCCACGTGTACTGAACTTAGTTGCAGACCTTCCACCAACAAAATTATATGGTCACCGCTAGAGATAGGAAATTTCGCGAAAAGATTTTCGTAGCACTTTGTTTCAGTGCCTTACGTGCGCACCTGCATCTCTGCTTTGTGGTCAGTGATTGGATGCCGTATCACCCAGCGTGTGGAGGTTAAACCTGCAAATCACAGACGTGATGTGTGGCAGTTATCCGTGTACTGATTGGTACAGTCGAATGAATAACGACTCTACACAAACACACACTGTCAATAACCATGAAGTTTAGCTGCATGTGTGCACGTCAGGCACTGAAACAAAGTGGGGCAAAAATCTTTTCACCAAAAATTCCCGTCCCTAGTCACAGCTTAATGCCCCAAAATAAAAACGGTTCGGTGGAAAACTAGCACGCTAGTTCAGCGCTTGACTCGTTGGGGCGACGCGGCGTTTGATGCACGCTTCAAGGTCGCCCTTATGGCTCCGTCGTTCCTGAGCCTCTAATACGCAGGTAGCTCGTTGTTAAGGGTCGTAGGACCCTCTCACCTCTCCAGTAAAGCAATGTTGAGTGACGGACACAACGCGTATGCGTGGCGTACCTCGCTCACAGGTGAGAGTACAAGCAGACAGGTGGTGCGAGGTAAGGAAACAGGCTGTGTACTCACACGGCGAAGCCGGGGCCGTGGAAGCAGTCCAACATGACGACGAGCGTGTGGGTGGAGAAGAAGCCCCGCCACTGCACTGCGAGCTACTGAGTCAGTTCAGTGACTACTGCTCTACCGTCGACACTTCCGCCAGCCGCCCGTCTTCTTTCCGGTCGTACGCACGCCACGTTGTCTCCAGCCCTTCCCCTTGCCACTCCTACCCGGCAGCAACTGGCAGCGCTGGTTGAATGGCCAGACCTACCAAGGTGATCTGGGTTCGCTTCCCGGCGGGGTCTGTTCCCTGATTTTTGCATGTAGGTATCGTGCCGGACAATGCCGCTGGTCGGCGGGTTTTCTCGGGGATCTCCCGTCTCCCCCACCCTTTCATTCCGGCGCTGCTCCATACTCACTTCATGTAACCCCCCCCCCCCCTCAGGCCTAAATTCGCTGACCAAACTCTCTCACTCATCCTTATACCACTGCTCATCTCCTTGCTAGTTACGACGAAAATTTGTCTAAAATTTACAACCGTATGTCTTGCCAGGGTTCTACACCTCCATAGAGTGAGTCAATACACAGATGACCAGCAATAAACACATAAGAACACCACGCGAATCATGGTTCAAATTGGAGACGTACATTTAAGTGGAGTAACTCGCGAATATTTAAAATTCTTAAACAACCCCCCGACTCACAAAATACTATATTTCAAATCGATCAGACCAATAGAACTGCTCAAATTCACTCAAAAATATATAGGATCCATCAGCATTCAGTGCATCGTTGCTAGGCAACACTATCTGGGATGAATAGTTAAAAACTAGAAAAGAGCTCATTATCTTTAAACGGCTGAACAGATTTTATTGAATAATAGCTGAGACTCATTTCGATCACGTCAGCTTTCAAACAAGTAAAACCGCATCAAAATCCGTCCATTCGTTTAGAAGATACGATGCCACAGACACACACAGATACATACGCAGACACGTCAAACTTCCCTCTTTTAGCGTCGGGAGTTAAAAATGCTGTACACAATGTGGCAACACTGCACAGAAAAAGTGTGTATGTTGCGTCAATAAATTGTATAATCATGTTTGGGCTGCTCAAGATTTTTAACCTACGCCCATAACATGCAGGTCAGAACAGTAATAGTAAGATAAGTAAAGTATCTGTGGAGTGCAAGAATGGACTAACCACAGTGCTATAATGTACTATTGTGCATGTAAAATGTCATCGTACAGGTCGTTCGGGATAAAGTGAGCACTAAAAATTTCACCTTCGGAACATATCACTAGCTATTTGCTAGCTGTTACTTCATTTAATTCAACATTAACTATAGTTCCCTTACTGCTTGTATGGTTGGTAGCGAAGTTACATAATATAGTTCCGTGAATTTTCATATTTAAAAACAACAATACTGAAACGAAATCAACTGAAAAAAAACATACTGGTATTTTGTATAATTAATAAACATTTTTTATAAAACTAGGTTCCTGCTAACTGAAAAATTTATCTTACACGCGCAAGCATCAAGTGAAGTGTCCAGAGAGGTTAGCCATTTCCCATCGCTAACCGTTACGCACGGAAATATACGAATTGGCAGAAAATAGAACTTTAGCGAGTGTTCACTTTATCCCGAATTACCTATAGCGACCCTTGTTTTTCGCGAAAAGAATTTTACCCCACTTTGTTTCAGTGTCTTACGTGCATATCTGCAATTCTGTTTCATGATTGTTGGCAGCGTGTCTATAATGAAGAGTCGTATCTCATCTGACTGAGCCAATTACAATAACGATCCTGCAACACAACACGTCTGTGATTTGCTGATAGAATCCCAAGGCTCGTGACAGTTAAAATATCCAATCACTGACCACAATGCATAACTGCAGATGTGCGCGTAAGGCACGGAAACAAAGTGAGGCAGAATTCTTTTCGCGAAAAATATTGGACCCTACCTATACATTATTACTTCTACAATTTAGCCAAGCATTCCCGTGATATTCTTACTAAACGATTGTTTCAGGACAGCATGTATGCTCTCACGGCGGGAACGCAATACTGAGGACAAATATTTAGGGAAGCGTACATGTAACATTGGACCTTATGAGTCATGCGTGTGGTAGACTGCCTCAAAGGTGGAGATTACAAGAGTGTAAATGCACCATAAATGACAAGTAAGTGTCATTAAGATCACGATCTATCATTTCTACTGATTTTACGATTTTTTTTAAAATTCCTAAACGAGAGCAGATATCGAAAAATTATTGCACATTTTTGTTAAAAACAGTTAAATAATTTATCCAAGACAAAATACAAATAATATCAGCTAATTACGCTATAAAGGAAATTCTCAATTAACAGAACAGTAATGTGAATTGTATGTAGAAAAATTATACTATATGGTGAAAACCATTTTTAACATAACTATGCAACGGTTTTTTTATATTTGCTTTCGTTTAGGAATTAAAAAATATTATCATGAAATATGTATCAATGAAGGGTCATAGCCTTACGAATCTGACACGTTATGCACGACAGTGTTTCCGGCTGCCTACCTCCCAGGCTTTCATATATCCATCTCCTAATGGGCACGTGACTTCAGATGGAAACGGCCGGGAATAGAGTTTACTACCGAGGCGACATTTGTTTATTTATGTTTGCATGCTCATTAACTTACAATGATGCAATGTCATTATAGCGGGCGGTCAATTAGTTCTAAGCACTAGGAGGTAACCAACCTGTACGAAATGGTCTACTTCTCGTCACATTATTTGTGTGGTTACTTGTCTACACATAATCTACCTGTCGACGAACTGATTGTCATTTTGAGTTGTATTTTGACATTTTCCATTTCCACCTTTCATGAGCCCTATTCAACTCGGTCATGAAATGCGTTGCAGCGAGTTAGGAGAATTATTTTAATGCTACTACTAAACGTGCGCTCTATATCTCTATCTACAAAAATAAAACACATTTAAAACTATGCCTCTCTGTTTTTTGTTTAGGTATCATGCTTAGAAACACGATTTCGGGGCACTTTAAAATGTCCAAAACGGATTTTTTTTCATACTGTTGTCACGTACAAAATACCAGCCATAATCATAAAACTAAAATAGAGAAGTACGAGCTGGACTTTACTACGCACTTTCCATTAATAACATAATAGGTTCACCGCTCAGAGTCCCATAGGCAAAAGCCAACGGGCGAAGCACTGCACGCCGATTTCATACCCTGCGCATAAAGGCGAGAAAGTTGTTGTCACACAAGCCATTCTAGACCTTATCGCCTCCCAGTTTCCGTACCTTTAGACGCGGCATCTAGCGCCTGCTATATAGGACTCTTATGACGGTGTGCTCAACAATTGTATTGTATTTTAAGTTTTTAAGCCGTAACATTTATTCAAATTGTATTATCAAAAATTTCTCTTCGGCAACACGTACGATATGGTCTTGGTAAACTGCTTGACACAAAAAAAATGGAATCTTTGATTAATTTGTCATGCAGAATCACTGCAAGAGAATTCTTTGAAGTTAATCTATGATTCTCTTGCAATGATTCTGCATGACAAATTAATCAAAGATTCCATTATTATTTATATCAAGCAGTTTACCAAGAATATATTCTATGATTTGCCGAAGAGAAAATGTTAATAATTACGAGCTCAAAACTGAAAATACAATACAATTGTCTAATACTCCCCCTCAAGGCCATCTACCACCCTCATGAATCACATTAGGACCAATGTGGCATAAATGTTTCAGAAATTATTTGTCCTCTACCTGAGAGTTAGCATATATTAACTATTCACCCTGTATTTAGGTTAGGGTAGGGTGGGTGTGCACGCACGTACGTATCGTTGACACTTAAATCACTAGTGGCCGGTACAAAACACAAAGACAGGAACTGGTAGGAATTAGCCATGGTCTGTGTTAAGGAACCATCCCAAAAATCACCCGGCGGAACATCGAAAAACCGTAGAAATCCGATATCAGGATGACCGTAGTCGGGGATCGAACCCAGGTAATCCCGAATGCGAGTCCAACTTATTTCCGTTGCGCCACCTCGCTCGGTTCAGCAATTAGGGGCCTCCCTACCTACGCTTCAAATGCGTTGCAGCAACTTACGGCTATTATTTTTTTACGGAACTATTTATCGCACATTATATTTGTATATCTACGAAAATACACACACTTAAAACTATGCACGTTTATTAGGAACACAATCTTCGGTCCCCTCAAAATGGTCAAAAATAGGTTATACAGTCTGCCGGATGCCTCCTGCAAATAAAATAATGTGGACACTGCTTAAAGCCCCAAAGGAAAAAGGATAATAGTACAGCACTGCACGCCATCTGAGTAGCTTGCACGGAGAGGTTAAAATACATTACATATGCTGGTCAATAGCAACCTTACCGCTCCTGCAGCGCACACACAAACACATCCTATCTAGGGAGGCCCCTTAAGTGTCCGTGACGTAATTTTATTCACGTTGCTTTCTGCGTAATTGTAATTATGTAAAAGACTTATCATGAACTGTGCTTACACCGTTTTGTATTTCTTAAAGCATTTATCGTGTAACGTTTTCGTCCTGCTTGTTTTTGTCTAGTCAACTTCGTAAACAAATGCCAACAACTTGCAGACACAGAAACCTTTCGTTCCAAGCCAGTCCGGAGAAGTGATTGTTGTAAGATGAGATATTAGTGGGACAGTGGTAGAACGAAGGATGGGGGAGACAACGGGAATACCCGAGAAAACTGCATACCCTACCCCTCACATCCTAAATTCACACGCCTCTCACACAAATCATTCAGAAATATTCAGACTGGCCAATTATCTGCTTCTCGGCATTTTTGTTATTTAGGTGTCTTATTTAGCCACCGTGTGCTCAGCCCAATTTTATAACAATTTAAGAAACAAATTCCCAATTTTTCTAACGTTCCCAGAAAAAAGTGCGGGGGGAGGGGGCCGCCCGGTTTTTCCCGTATTATTTTTTCCCCTTTTACAATTTTTTTATTGAAGCTTTAAACACACGTGACGGCAAGTTACCCGCGATACTTTTGTGCACGTGTATGTTTGTGTAGAATTCGTATTGACTGATAGACCAGAGAGTCTTGGTCCAACTAATCTATTTCGTCTGCGGCGATGTTTTATTTAACGATCTATTTGATGAGTGAATGGAGACATCGTCACTAATTGATCGATACTTGTATTGATGTAATACAATTATAGTAGTTTCTTATGCACACACTTTATTGCTCGTTTAATTTACCTCGCCCATTGTCTCGGGAGTAACCTACTGTCGGTATAGTGTTTTATTACCACCTCCGGAAGTAAGGTTGCAGCAAGATAAATGTGAGCGCAGCAATGCTATACTCTGTTGCGTCTAACTTCAGTAACATTTGACAACTACTTACGGGTAATAACTGCTAATATTTTGTCATTTGTGTCTGAATACAAGGCAAAATTTACAGTACAAATGGTTAAATTGACATCTGACTTCCATTTTATAACTGTGAATGTATTGCACTGTGACACATAACAATGCAATTGACAGTTATTGCCCGTAAGTAGCTTCTAAATTTTACTGAAGCTATACGAAACATAGCGTCTCAGTTTGCGAGGTGAATATGTTGAAAAGTAGCTTAAAGACGTACTATCTTGAGAGAGAGAAAGCAATTTACAACTAATTTTCGATTTCTTTATTTGCATACGATCGATGGTTGAAAAAAACTCCGTTTTTCGGCGATACTATCTTTATAAACTAGGCTACCAGTGCGAGGAAAATGTAAAAAAAAAAAAAAAAAAAAAAAAACAGCAACACATTTTTAGAAAATTAGGGTAATAATGAGGATTTAATTGTTTACGTTTGCAATAGACATTTCAGAATGGCGTTAAAACTACACTGTTGAACTGCACCTTTAGACACACCAGTACGAGATACAGAAATTTAATGGATACTCACTAAAGGGTTTCATGAAATTTTATTTTAAATTGATGATAAAATCTCAAGTAAGCGTAGCCACGCATTAAACATTGAATACGAACGAGACGATCGATTCCAGAGAAATTTCACGGAGCCTTCAAAAAATATTTGAGCCAGTGAATACCATTGAAACTAGTAATAAGTTTATTACAATTGCTGTGCAAATTAATTCATGTTCAAAATTTCATAATTATGTTTAAAAAAAACAGTATACTTATTAGTTATATATAATGCACACTCACACACATATTCATTCTTTGGTGTTAAGTCACTACAGTTTGAAAAAAAACCTTAAACTCGGAGAAAAAAACCACGACAATCGACCAGTCTCGATGGCTGTGAGACATCCGAGATTTGACCTTGACCGTTGGCACCTATCACATGTCGACGATACCAGACATCAACATGTGAACTTCGGCATTGACGTTTATCAATGTTTACTTCCTCGCTGTGATGCTGTAGTGTTTACTTGGGCTGGGATATCGTTGTTTGTTAGGCTTAGGGGCTCGTTTCCGCTTATTTGATGCGCCTCAGTGTTTGTTACGTGGTAGAAACTGATACAAATTGTAATACTGCGTGGAAAAAAACACTCTAGTAAGAGTTATAATTCAGATTTAGAAATGGTGGCGTTGATATACATGTAAACATACAATTGCAAAACACGCTTCTAAACTTAACATTTCTTGTAGCTTATATTTGTTGGCAGTTAGCGCCGACACTAGCTCTTTTTAGGAGGATGTGATGCACAAGTTAACGTTGAAAAAGATAATTGGAATTCGCGGGGCGTTACCTATAGAAAATATAAAAGGTGAAATGCTAGTATACAGTATTTTGCAATCGTTTTAAGGACATATTCTGCCAGTGCAACATATTTCTTTAGAATAGTAATCTGTTGGCGCTGGGATTAAATTACAAAATTACGGCGTCATAAATAGTTCACCAGAAACATATGTTCGGAACAACTATTTTCTATATTGCTATTATTATTATTTATATTATTATTTATATTATTATTCTTATACAAGTATATGCAGCTAGAGGACCACGCGAAGCGTCTAATTGATATGAGATTTTTTTCAGGCGCCACACTTCTTTCATCTCCTCACTATGCATTTTCTTATTTGCTTCCCACCATGCTGTTCCTGTCTTGAATTTCGTGACCACTTGGCTCACTTTCCACTTGTGTATTTTGTGGTTGAATGTTTGCCTGACTTGTATTTATGAATCCGTCATGCCAGCATACTTCACGTCTTCTCTGACTTTGATGATCCATCTTATGTTCTTAATGCTTTCTGTGTAATCCAAAGATCAGTTTAGTTTGTCGGATGTCCTACATTCTTATAATTTGCCCATAAAATTTCAGTCGACGTTTCATGTCATGTACTATATACATGGAGGTATTAGTCTATGGAGTGGCATCTGCCGTACATTTCAATGGTAACCGTGTGAAGCCGATCATTTTTTAACATTTACGAACTGCGCATGCGCAGGGCGTTATTTTTCATGAGTCGCTATATTTTGGGTAACAAAACAATAGCAGAAAGCAATGTAATTACGTAAATTTTTTACAAAAATTTGCGCAAATTCTTTATATGAATCATACACAACAGTTTACAATTGCTTCAGAAATATTTTTAAAAAACGAATTAGCTCTCGCTGTATGTATGTACATTATAAAATTGATGGATTTAAATAAAAGTTTCTTACCTGTACAAAGATAATCCTCCGCAACGATCGAATCTGCTTGTAAGGCCAAGAGCTGCACAAACATTCACCATAATGTGTAGTTAACAAAAAACTAAAACATTTTCATTCTGCCCAATGCTACATTTACATATTTTTGCCACCACTAGCTCTATCCTTGTCTTTAAACGTCGTCTGTTAGCCGGCTTCAAATTTGCTTAAAGGCTTCCACTCCACCATAGACTAATACCTCCATGGTACTAGTATATTACGTACCTGTTCGGTCTCTTGTATTCTTCGCAATATGTAGCCTTCGTCTGTCTGATTAGGTCCTAGAATCTTTCTGGTTATTCTTATAATTTCGTGAAACATTCTAGCGCACCTTTCTGATCTATTACAATTGTTTCTGATGCGTATTGGTTTGATGATAAGTGTTGAAAATCTTTGGTTTTCAGTCCTGGTCTGATTGGTTAATAAAGTCCCTGTATTTTCAATTATTTTTTCCATTCCCTATCTAATTGTATACTGAACAATAGTGGTGACATACCATCATCTTGTCTAACTCCTATACTTTTCTCAACGGACTCTGATAGCTCTCACATAAATTTAATTTTCGATTTTATGTTTGTTAGTGCCTGTTTAGTAAAGGTTCACTATCTTCTCGTCGAAGCCCTTCTCTTCTAGTACTTGAATCAGTGACGGTCTATCTATATAGAGTCGTATTCTTCTTGAAATATACAAAGGTGCATATGGTCTCACTGTTTCTCATCGTTTGGTATCTCAGAACTGTCTTTAAATTTAACATCTGTTCAGCACAGGATCTTCCTGGTCTGAAGCCTGCTTGATATTTTCCTATCTTATTTTCTAGTTGAGACTGTGTCCTAACCAGCAGATACGGTGATGTAAATTTGTACGTGTCACACAGTAGTGATATCCCTCTGTAGTTACCATAGATCCTATTTTCTTCCTCATGAAGAGGGTGTATGTATAACGGCGCACTTCCATTCTTGTGGTATTACTTTTATCTCCCATGTGTTTTGTATGATATTTGGTATTTCTTTGATGGTATTCCACCAAGCTTACTTAAGTATTCCAGCAGCAATGCTATCTTCGACTGCAGTTCTACTGTTTTTCAGTTTCATGATTTGTCTTTTGATCGCCAAAATGTCTGGTGCTTCTGATTATCATTCCTCTTGGTATCTTGGTTCCTTGGGAATCTCTCTGCTGGTACAGAACAATTCAGTGGTATATTGAAGTAGTTCGCCAGTGTCTCACACTTCTTTCTGTTGTTCAGTGCCAGTTCTCTGTCATTCTTGAAATACAGGTTTTGTGGTTGGTATCCTAAATGATACCGGTTCTAAATGTCTTGTAGAAGTCTCTTGTATTACAGTTTCGGAAATCCTCTTCGATATGTATATATTATATATAATTACATACACATACATATATATTACAAATTTGAGTAAACTATTTGAATGTTTATTTATGTACCACACAAGGTAAAAATTAGCAAGGCCTAACTTGAGCAGTTTTTCATGTTAGAGTCTCAGAAGCGGCGGAGCTATAAGGGGTGACCTTAAAGGGCGCATCACATGCACCATCGCCACAACGAGCCAAGTGCTGAACCAGCGTACAAGATTCCCGCCGATAAATTTTTACTATGGGTCTTTAAGCGATAACCATATAATTGTGGAACGTCTGCTGCATAGTCCAGTGCACATTTCTATCCGAGTTTGACGTACATTCGGTTAGTACATTTTGAAGTATGTCAGTCTGAAAATGCTTATTTTAGCTATGATGGAGGGCTTGGAAAGTGTTTTTAATCAGCATGGTATCTTAACAATGACATTGCGCATTGTGCTAAGTGTGTTTTTTTTTTCGTGCACTTGCACAATGGAATACTTTCGAAAATATAACGTACTTACGAACACACAGCAACAAATTTAAAGCCCGTGGTAGTTTGCATCCTTAAATGTGAAATTAAAAACTATTGTTACAGATTGTGGTCGATATCGTTACAGATTGTGGTCGATATCGTTACAGATTGTTCTCGATATCGTTACAGGTTGTGCTCGAAGAATGACAGCAGAAAAGCTTTTCAAGACTCTTTGGAGAAGAAGCGCTGGGTGTTCAAGTGAAAGTATGAACAAAGAGATCACCCGCCAGGATTCTCACAACTTGGATTCTCAAGTGAGGTGTGTGGTGGGCACTTACTGACAAGACAATGGTCGAGCCCTTCCTGTTCCAAGTCCCTACGAGCTACGGTCTAGTCTGTAATGACGATTATCGACGAGACATTAGGTTCTGCTTTACCTGCCACATACGGTTTCGTGATTTTCGCGCATTTTTTAATTTTTTAAAATAATTATGTGGAGATTTCGATTACAGATGATAGGTTATTTACCTTGCATTGCTGTACACAATTGATAAGTGATGGTTATGCAAAAAGGAACCAACACACAGTTCACAGTAACTGACATATTCAAGGTCAAACTTTACTGTGCACTCTATAAAGATAGATAGTAAATTTATCACACATGCATATAGGAGCACTAAGAAAGTAGGTATGGTTGAAATGTTTCCTAGACATCCATGGTAGCACTCCCAAAATGTTTTTATAAAACAGTTGAATGTATACTAAAGTTACCAGACTGGTATTGTAACAAGTGTAAAACTTTGCATATTTACAAGGCGGAAGTATGGTATCTGTCCCATACTGCGTTTAGGTTAATATTACTTTCTAAACATTTAAGGAAGTTTTTTTTAGTGTGTGTGCATGTAAACCTTGTATAAACCACTTTTTCTGGGCTCTTATTTTCCTTCAAATATTATAATTTAATGCTTGTTGTATTTCTAGGGCATACTTTGGACCTTATCCTTCTACATGGAATAGTACTATCAAAATAAAATACTTTGTGGATTGGTTCCCTTTCGCATAACTCCGTCATCTGTTGGGTAGTTATATATAGACAGTTAAAATTTCGCCTGTGTGCTTACGCGCAAGGTAAATGAAATACTATTCATAAGCGACGTTTCCACTCTTTTTCTCGTTAATAAGATAGCAAAATAGGGAAAATTCAATATTGCTAGTGACGCGAGCCCCACAGCCTGCCTACGTCTTCGGTGACTGATTTATTTCCCGACTATAGGGACCGAATGCACAGACCTTTGAAGTAAAAGTGGAAATGATAAGAAAACTATAAACAAAAAAAATAATCTTGTTCGTTTGCATTATATAACCAGGTCATGTTAGATAGGAGAAATGACAACACATACACATGGTGACAAAACATTTTTCTTCGTTCAATGACTTGTAAATGAAACGAAAACTTACTGTAATTTTTTTCATTTATAGTGGACGAAATTAACATGACGGCGATTTGGTGGTTTGTATTTTGTGTTCGGCAAAGTTGGCAAAATGACACATTAAAATGACAAAATTCATAATCGATTTTGTTTAAAAAATGGTGTTTTTAAAATTTTGTTTACAGAAAAAAATGCCACCTAAAACAAAGTCTCTCTTATTTAGAAAAATGTTCAAAATGTTTACATTATCTCATAGATATAGCGCGGTCGTTTCTATACAACATCACGATTTTCCTCCTCAAAAATACAATCATTAAAATACAAATATTTATAAGATTCGGTTTTAATCTATCATGTGTGCCGACATGGCTGACACGCAGCATTAGAAATATCTTGAGGGCGCGGCCTACCACGTGTTTCATACGTTTTGCAGTGTCTTCATCAGTACGTTTTTTTTTTTTTTTTACGAAAGTATTCTACATGTGTCCACTGTACCAATGTACGAAAAGGAATGACTTCGTACAAGTAAGGAATGTCATTAATAAACCATGATATTTAAAAACACTGTTTCAAAACCCTCTAACATAATTAAAAACGGCCTTTTCGGACTGTCGTACTTCAAAATGTACTAACCGGATGTATGTAAAACTCAGATTGAGACGTACACTGAACTTTGTAACATACTTTCCACCAATCAAATTTAATGGCCACCTCTTAAGAATGCGCGGTAGATAAATAAACGCTTTAACATCAATTGATTTTTACGTTTTTTTCGAAGCCAATATGGATAAAGTACTCAATGACAATCCTAGATAATTGTAATTGTCAACGTTATGAGTAAATATTTATCCAAAATTACTAATTCGTTACGCGTGATCTCTTGCGCCGCAGTTAAATGCGCGAGGTTCCGGTGTCAGAGATTGTGCCTCAGACGTTCGTAACACTGGAAACAATTTTGTTTAAAACGTTGGCTAAAACTACTGTCTAGGATTGCTATTTTTTAATTTTCGTAAATTGGCTTCAAGAAACCTACAGTTACATATTAATGTTTTTAGCGTTGGATTATGTACCCCGCCCTCTTAAAGTCCCATAGTAAAAATGGATCAGCAAGAATCTAACACTAGTTCAGAGCTTGGTTCGTTGGGATGATGCGGCCTTTGATACGCGCATCAAAGTCGCCCTTATACCTCCACCACACCTGGGCTTCTAACGCGCAGGTAGGCGGCACCCTTAAGGAAGGTCTGACGACTCCTGAGAGCCATGATTCATCATTTCTACTGCTTTTACAATAACTATTTTGTTGTATCCTAAACGAGAGCAGACACTGCAAAAGTGCTGAGCAGTTTTGTTTTTGTTAAGAGGACTAAACTAGTGTGCAGTGTTTACGTACTAACTGTTTATCAACGGGACTTCAAGCGATGACCCTGTAATTTTATTTGTGGAAAGTATGTGGTAAAGTCCAATGCAGGTTTCTATGATTTTGTTTTACGATTACGGTTGATATTTTCTCGGCTACAGCAACGTGAAAAAGTCATTTTTAGCACTTTTGAGGAGCTTGATAATCATGTTTATAATTATCGAAATACATTTTTAAAATCGTAGGGACTTAATTTGAAGTGTTTTCTTTTCGTACACAAACGCATTAGAAACATTTTTAGTAACTGTACATGAAAAACTACTTTCCGTACCACGCTACAGCACGTCTCACGCGCCAGGTTCACTAACTCTTGAGAATTGTTTGCAATATGTTCACTATTCTTTAAGGCAAAATACACCATGGCTTTAGCTAACTACGTAATTAAGGAATCTCTCATTAGTGAACTAACTGTACAAATCTACATAACTTTTTTTGACAAGAAAAAATCAGCCTACATTATAAAAAATAATTTTTAACAAAAATTGAGAACAGTTTTGTGATACATGCTCTCGTTTAGAAATTAAAAATAACTATCGTAAACGCAGTAGGAATGACAGGTCATTGCCTTGAAGAATTTGCACGTTTTTCCTTATGTTTTACTCACTCGTCATTTCTGCACTGAAAAATGCTAACGTTTTACTCAGAGCGACCTTATATTTTTCTCAATGTGACAGTGCAATCGGTCATAGGTGTAAGACAAGAACTGGGTGGCTACGTAGGCGAGGCGTCACGTCTGTGAGCTGTTCTGCTGCCGACATATACTGAGAACAACTGGAGATACAGCATGCGTCACCACAGTTGTAGTCGACACCGCCTTTACGTCCTACGACACTGACGTGAGTGGCGTGTTAATGTAGGCTCAAGGTTTGTAGCGCCGCACACTCGTCGCAGACAATTGCTATCGTGCGCCGAAAAACATCACCCTCACTCCCCACATTCCGCGTTGCCAACCGTACGGTCTTTGCCGTACATGTACGGTAATTTCGCTGTGTGTACGGACATACGGTCCAGTCCCTGGATCGTACGCTATTTGTACGGTACTAGCACATTCTATAGGAAAATAAGTTTAAAATGTTTTCACCCGATTAAACATTTCACAATTGCTTGAACTAAATCCTTTTTTTTTTTTTTCAAAGATCTAGTGTACTACACTTTAAAATGAATAATATTGCTTTCATTTCAGAACTTACATCGATTTAAAAAATCACTGCAAAAATTAAAGGCGTTTTTGTAGCAAGCCAGAAAGCAATTTATTATTTTAAAAAAAAAAGTGACTTTGTTCTTCGAACATTCAAAAGCTTGCACAAACTGCGAAAATCAAGCTAGCAGGATTTTGCGCGGAGCTTGGGCAATGGAAAACTTGAAGGGTGTTTTGATACTGTTTTTTTTTCTTATTCGAAAATCGCCGAAGCAGTATACACGTCATGGGCGAAAATCACACGGAATAAGTTCCGAATCACTTAAAAACCATCAATATTTCACTACTACAGTTATATGAAATTGAGAATAACGCTAATTAAGGGGCCCGCCTCGTTGCGATAAAATCGCGCTGCAGCGTGTTTGAAGAAAACTTTTTACACCGAAACTAATACACGTGTGTTCACGCCGTTTGTCTACGAAAAGAACACTCACTTCAGACGACTGCCCTTAAGTATTTTCAAGACAACACACGTATTAGAAATCCCCTTTTAGGGCACGTCAAAATGGGTTAAAACGGGGTTTTCAGGCTGCTATAGCGGAAAATATACTAATCGGATACAAGTGAAACCACTTAAGGGTCACCACTTAAAGTCCCATAGGAAATTTGTTTTTTCGCTAAGACTGCACGCCTTACCCGTAGAGGCGACGCACCGTTGTATGGCCCATACGGCGTCGCCCTTAGCACCATACCTCAATCACACAAACACATGTGCCACGAGGCGGGCCCCTTAAGGCATAAAGTCGGCAGGAAACTCTAAAAATTATAGTGTACGGCCCTGGGGCGAAAAATAAGGTCCAAATGACATTTTCGTACGGACATTTTTTGCTGAAGGGTTGGCAATGCTGCCCCGCACGATACTCAACTAAGATACAGCTACCGTCCCTAAGGTGTTTGTAGTCGATTTGCGCGGAGAATGAGTGACGCATTCAGTGCGCATCTTTCCCGGCATAAAAACAGGATTCTTGAACGCAATTAGCGAGTCGTTTCCGTCTTGAATACGGTTGCGTGGACTCGCAAAGTTACGAGAGGCATGGATCTATCCTATCCTCTTCGCAAACATATCTATTCTCAACCTGTTCGTAACTTGGCAAAATGGCGTATCATTGTCTTAAAACAATTTCGTTGATAATGCACGAGCGGCATTTTGCGGCGGGATTGATAGATTCGACGAACCATTCAACGACCACAGTTCCGTGGGATACTATAGATTCATTTTAGTAAAGTTTAGTTTTTAACTCCTGAAAGGGAGCAGATATTGCAATACCGTTACATAGAAACGTAAAATTGTTTGGCCTACGCAGCATAAATTTTTCAAAACATAAGTTCCAACTATTTTTGTTATTTATCGACTAAATTAAATTTTCTTAAAGTAAATTATTACTCAAAATTATACAAACTTAAGTTTTGAAAACATTAGGCTTAGGCTACATAGTACAAACAATTTCCAACATTTTTATGTAACAGTTTTGCGATATCTGCACCCTTTCAGGAGTTCAAAAAATAAAGCTTACTAAAATAAAATAAATAGGGACTCGTGACCTTCAGGCCGTCGCCTAGCACGCGCTTAAAATGCGTTGCAGTGTTCCTAAATACTTTTTTTTTTCTACGAAACTATTCCACATGAGCCCACTGCGCCTGTGTACGAAAAGAAAATACACTTCAAACGATGACGGAAAGGTGTTTCAAAGTATCATGTCTATTAGAAAAATCATTTCGGAGCCCCTTTCTAAAAACAACTTTTTCAACATTTTATGCCTGAAAACCTACTCCGGGATTCGTGTGAAAGTAATCTAGAAACATGCAATGGATATTCCTTATAACTTTCCACCAATAAGAAGATGGGGTCACCACTGAAAGTGTCAGTCAGGCGAGTGTCCTACGATACCAGTGCACGCCGTTTCAGTGTCTTGCGGAAGAGGTGACACCGCACCAGATGAGCCGGTCAACATCGCCCTTGGCGCCGTGCCTCACTAACACAAACACACGGCCAGTAGGCGGGCGCCTTAACCATGCGTTTTCTGGCATGTGGTGTTCAGTGGCCACATCGTAATATGAACAGAAGACCGGATGGGACGTACATATTTCCACGCCTGAGGAATACCTTATTCTGGGTCATTCTGTGACATTGCAGTTGGGTAATGCCAGGCAATTTAGTTAATGTTAAATCAAAAATACCTATCTCAAAAGGGGCCGCGGTGGCCATTTGCTTCCCAAGGCCATCCGGGTTCGATTCCCGGCGGGGTCGGTTCCCGGATTTTCGCACGTGGGAATCGTGCCTGACGATGCCGTTGGTCGGCGGGTTTTCTCAGGAATCTCCTGTTTCCCCCGCCCTTTCATTCCGGTGTTGCTCCATATTCGCTTCATGTCACCCCTGGCCAGCGATGTTAAGCGCTGACCAATATCTCTCACTCACTGGATCTCAAAACAAACGAATCAAAAGTCTCGATGAGAACAGTCCAGGGACTCCTGTTTTTCGCGAAAAGAATTTTACCCCAGTTTGTTTCAGTGCCTTTCGTGCACATCTATAATTGTGCTTCATGGTTATTGGCAGCGTGTCTATTGGAAGAGCCGTTCCTGCAGCACCACGCGTCTGTGATTTGCCGGTAGAATCCCAAGGCTCGTGATAGTTAAAATAACCAATCACTGACCACGAAGCAGAACTGCAGATGTGCACGTAAGACACCGAAACGAAGTGAGACAAAATTCATTTAGAGAAAAACAGGGCTCTCTGGAACAGTCCTATTAAAACATGACATCAGTTTAAGAGCCAAAGAATGTATGGATATAATGTAGGTTACTTGTCCTGAACATGCAAGTCATTTGTGTACATCCCAAAGGATTGCACGGGACCGAACATGAATTAATATGCTAAACTGAAAAGAAACTACGCCAGAATTCATTAATTGCGGGAACACGTGTACAGAGTAACGTACGAGATAACGTTAATGAAAGTCGTCATGAACTGGTGTCAGTATCTCCTCACGTGACCCATGCACAGGCTTAATTAGCGTGTTAATTAGTCAGCGGTCTGGCAAAAACACTTAAATGAAGGAGCACGCTTCAGACACCGAGATGTGCACGACCTCAACCGCTCCGCCAAGCTTGAGCTTCTTTTGTGTGTGACGAGATGTGGGAGCGCTTAAGCCAGACTCACACGATGCCCTGTTCCGTAGCAGTTTCTTTGCCCATTTTCTTGTTAGCATACTACTTCCACGCGAGCCATGTTCCAGCACCCTCCCATAGGGTCTACCTCTGGACAATGCAGTCTTTATACTAAAAAAACCAGTGCAGAAACGTAACAGAACGTGATCTATTTTTCCGTTATCATTTATGACTTTTTGTCATACGACCATAAAATTTTACGACTTATTCTGCTCAAAATGGCGCAAAATAACGTACGTCAACTAACCTTAATTCATTCCGAAGCGCTGCTGGACTACAACTCCGTCCTTTATTTCATTTCTGCAGCCAAGGTCTTATTCCACAACCTTCGTTTCTCATTCTTTTTCACTAAAAACGACTCCACTTTCATTACAACAGAGGTTAAGTTTTCTCCCTTACGTATCGCGTGAAAACGTAGGGGGGAATAAGCCGTTTTGTTTTATAAAAATTGATACTGCATCTGTTATGACCAATGCTACACCCAATGGGTATAACAGACGGCAATAAAAATTTGGCATCGTGTATAGGAGAGCTTTACCCGCTCAAGATACACGCAATACATCGTATCCAAGTGGTACGTTAGGGTAAAGGTACCTCTGTTACTCGCCAGTCACATCCCCCCAAGTTACCACAGCACTAAACCCTCTTGGAAGCAGGCCCGCAGTGGTGCTAGTTGTCAGAACCACGGTCGTAGAAGAACAGGTCTGGACACTCGCCTGGATATTTGACCCCCTTGTTGTTTGGCTGTAGTTCACCAAGTTACCGAGAATATTGTGTTTTATTGCCTCTTCAGTTACGGCGGTCGGACTCAAACTCCGCCCACTTCCTTTCCACTAAGATAACAATTTATCAAAACGTATTTTATCAATTTATGAAATACTTCCTTCGCCCAAAACTTTAAGAAAAGGCTCCAGCAATCTTTATTTACTTCATAAATTTAACAATGGAAAAATTTGGCCGGAGTTTGAGTCCGACCGCCCGGAGAACAGCGCCAGAAAAGTACGACATTCTCGGTAACTTGATGAACTACAGCCAAACAACAAGGGGGTCAAGCAAAATACACTGGTAGGTAGGCGAGTGTCCAGGGGGCCTATGCTGGAAAACACGGCTCGAGCGTTCGTGTACGAGTCGTTTCGAATGGTCAGATTCGCATACGAAATGGCCTAGTTGAAAAGATGTATGCTCCACTGTCTCGAACTCGTATACGAAATAAGTGTACGAAGTGAGCACCGTTGGTCGACAAGATGGCGGCTATTCGAATGTCTATCTCGACTTACAAAATATGAGTTTCTGTGATAAATAGGGG
>PNEQ01032938.1:0-24087 GCA_003012365.1 Medauroidea extradentata
CGGTCTATGAAGGTAGAGGTCTTGACACTGAGGAATAAAATGTGACTCCTTCTTGTCGCCGAGCGCTAGTAGTAATTTAGTGGAAGATTTGTCTTGTTTTTGTATTTGGCTTAGCTTAAAATGTGAAGTTGTTACCGGAATTGCGAGTATTATATCGAAGAAAAAAATGGGAACGTAATTTTTTATTGGAACACATTTTATAACAATAAAATTTAATTTTTCAATATTTTACATGTAGATGCACATTGCAACGTTTCTCAAATTTTGTAGGGCACAAAATATAGTTTTTGTTCGAATGTGTTCACTAAAACAATAATACACAATATATTCCTTCAGACTAATTTTATAAACAGTTCCACACATGGCAATGCATTTATGGACACGGAACATGTACATACTATATCAGCTTACCTTATTAACATTATTTTATGTAAATAATTGCAAAAATGTTAAAACGCGAGATGTAAACAAGACAAATCTTCCACCAAATTACTACTAGCGCTCGATGACATGAAGGGGCCACTTTCTCTTGCTGGAGAGCATACACAGTGCAGTGTTGCCAAATTGTAAACGTAAAATGTCGTCGTAGAACATTTTGACACTAACATTATCGTATCCAGTTTAGCCCAGGATTCGCGTACTGTGTTTATTATGCGGTTGTCTCTGGACATACTGTAGGCCTATAGTTGCGTGAAAATAGTATCTTATATTTTATGAAGTATGAAGTACTAGTCAACAATATCATTCTAGCATTAGTGGAAATTTACCTTAAATAAACAGATACAACTACAAGTAATTTGTTTTACAGATTTTTATTTAAGTTAAATTCAAAATTGAACTAAATTAATGTTTGATTACCTCTCAAAATATTTCTTCTTACCATTGAAATGAAGTTATTTGCATCTGCAATATTTGCTCAAATTACATTTTTAAACTCAGTCAGAACATCCAGGAGTTAAAACAAGATTCCGGATCTTGTAATACTTTCTTCGTGACATAATTTCCTTAACGGTATTTAAGAAGATTATCGCAAGATATTAGCATGAATTTTAAATATTTTAAATTTTAAAATCTCTTGATGTTTACAAAAACTTAAGTATTTTTATCAAACTGCTAATTGTGCCATATCACAACGACAAAATACCCATAAAACCTAGAAAAATGTCACCGGAACACTTTCAAGCGGAAGGCACCACTTCTTATTGTGAGAAAATTGCAGCATTTTTAATTGCTGAAAACCTTGGATGCGTTTTTATCACTCTGTGTACTATATTTTAAAACATAACTGTGCGGATAAAGCCACTTAGCTATGTTGGAAGACTTTGAAACTGTGTATTAATACGTGTAATATCTTGAATGTACGTCATTCCTTGAAAAATTTAGTCTACCTATAGTCCAGTGGAATGAAGAAAAAGTGTTAAGTACTTTCGCAAAGAACGCGCATATCTAGCCCATTGTAATGCAGTTAAACATACCAGTAGCTAGTCACATTTAATTTGAATATCCGCCGCCATCATGAATGTATTTAATTTATTAAAAATAATTCCCGTTTCTAAATTGCATTGTATACATTTGTTGATAATTGGGTTGGAAATATTGCTTGCCAGAACGTTTACATATAACGTCAAGGATATCATTTATTTATTCAGCTTCAGAGATTGCAAACAGTTGTTTTATAATATTCAAATTTTACAGTGACCCAATTCCAAATTAATTGAAATATTTTAATTACAATAAACAGTCCTCCATTTAAAATTCTGCGCAATATCATATCAAATCCTACATAAATAAATCGGAAAACGTTATTACGAAATTTAAATTAATCATGACAGAGTGATCGTTCCGCCATTAAGAAAGATTTAGAGCACACTCTAAACTTGACTCAACGAGAAATAAACCATTTAGGTGACTTTCCAGACGTTTCGGTCAAAAATGAGCAACTGTAATTAGTGGAACCATGCTAATTGTTTTAGTGACTAAATTATATTTATTTAAAAGTGATTTCCACATTTTGTAGTAAATTTCATCTCTCAAATAATTTTCAGTGAATTCTACTAGTTTGTCACTCAGAAACAGATTGTTAACCGGAATTTCGTTGATTAAAATTTCACTGATTGTAACCTCTGATGTGTATTTAGAGTGTAACGTTGTTGTATATACTGGAAGCAATACAAAGGTAATCCATACGGGCGTGAGAAGTGCGCATGTCAAGACTAAAGCCACCTTTATGCACAGAGAACTAAATTGACGCGCAATGTCTTCATAGAATTATTTTTAAGCGTTGATCCGATAAAGTCAAGTCTATAGGCTTCTGCATTTCTGTTTCATGAATCATTGCGGTAATTTAAAAGATACAACAGTCTAGTAAATATATTTTTTGCAGTATAGAGGGCACACGAAAGGGTTATTTTAATATAATAGCAGGCATAGTGTAGTTTTAAAACACGCAAATAGTTTTAAATCTGCTTTCTTTTAATAAATAATCACAGTAGGGTCACAAGGTGTAACTGCCACACACAGGGCTAATTTTTACACAATTTGAAGAAAAAAAAAGTATCATACACATATTGATCACTGATTAAATGAATATCGACAGTTGTACTGTTACGTCTAGTTTACTGGCGAGACATATTTCACACAGGATGGCATAAACAATGTGCACAATTCCTGAGATGCTTGTCTGATGTAGTCTATTTGCGTGTTGATGCTGAAATACAATCAATTCAGTCTGATAAAACAATACCAACATACTTCAGCATTATAACCGTCATTTTTTAAAAAGTGTTTCGTTTTGCTCAGAAAATACTGGGAATAGGATCCTCATGCACGTGACTTTTTTGCTTCAAATAATATAAGACATTTTGTCCTCTGTGTGATGGTGACTCCTCGTTAATTGACCAGTGTATTTCGAACTAGTTAAACAGTTTTGCGTAAAACGTCACAGTTCATACAGTAGATAAGGGGTACTCTTAAAACGGTAGCCGCGTTTAGGTGAACATATTTTGCTCGTTCGAGGCCTAGAAGTGTGTAGGCAGTAAGCAAGGGGCAGTAAGGACGACATGGCATGTCAATAACGCCTCCCGCTAGCCATAACTCGCCCTTACGAGACATTCAGTGACGACCCTATAATTTCATTACGTAAGATAAAATATGTTTTGAAATAATTCTGAGCAGAGATTATCATACCCAAAAATAACCTTGAAAACAGCCGCCTTCGGCAGCGTAAAAATAAATTTTACAAATACACTGGATGCCTGGTGTGAGTATACACACGTGTTACATTCTTTGAATGGTATTCGTAAGCAGGCGTGACTTCCGCACGCTGAGCAGTTATCGAATAATATCGTAACGACCGAAGCTATGCACATCGCTAGGCGGTCAAGGCAGGCAGCTACCTTAAGACCACGGCTCTCTATTCTCCCTGTTTTAGTAAGTTTTATAATTTTAAATCCAGAAACAGGAGAAGATATCGCAAAACCGTTACATAGAAAGGTTGGAAATAGTTTGTACTACTGTATAATGCCTAATGTTTTTTTCAAAACATAAGTTTTTATAATTTTGGCTAGTAATTGTCTTTAAGAAAATGTAATTAAGTCGATAACTGGCCAGAATTATAGATATTTGTGTTTTGAAGAATTTAAGCTACATATTACAAACAATTTCCAACATTTGTGTGTAATGGTTTTGCAATATATTTCATTAAAAAAATTAAAGTCACACAAACAGCATAAACAGGAACTCGTCTTAAAGACTGCAACAATTGAACCAAAAACTTATGAATAGAGATTATGGTATATCGCGAAAAATGTTTGTGCCAACATAACCTTGAAAACATTGTGGTTTCTTGCGAGATGTATGGTAGGTAGAGGTACGTCAGTTTCGCAAATGTATTCGTGGTCAGGTTGAACGCCAAAAATACATACTTCATAATCACGTGTGTGATTAGCTGGCGGTTGTCACGAAACGCATTTGCCTACTGCAAGCCAGTAGTAAATAAGGAAATGATTCATACAGCTATCGCTTGTAATGTTGTAAGCCAATGAATAATCGACTGTATCCAGAGCGTGTACAGGACTGATCGGGTGTAATACGTCTGACGTAATGCAGCTGTCTGCAGATCAATAATAGACATTAAATATTACTATTAGAATTTATTGGTTTGTGGGCATACGCCATTGCTCATGTTTTGCTGACCAAACTTGTATTGAAAGACAAAGTGACAAAATAAAAAAAAACACAAAACACAGAAAACGTAAGAAAAGAATCCCAGAGAAACTTCGTCAATTATTTTTTATTTTTATTTTCCAGCAAAAATTTTAAAGATTGAATTCAGTCAAGAGTCTGATAACACCCAAACACAAAAAGATAGACACAAAGAAAAACCAGATTCCCAATATGAGAAAAGATGGGAAATATACATAAATATTGAACAGTGTACAACAAATAAAAACATGCGACAACACAAGTTTTCTGTGTGATTTTTTTTTTTTTTTATTTTGTCACTTCGTCTTCCAATACAAGTTAGGTCAACAAAAAAGAGCAATGGCGTATGTCCACAAACCAATAAATTCTAATTGTAAACTCCCATTGCAACAAACATTTAAAAATCTTATTAAATATTACAATAGCGGGATTATGAAAGGCTTACCCAAATAGAGCAACAGCTTTACGTACAAGCAAAAGCCAGTTTTATTCTGGTACGTTGAACGTACGTTAAAACCCAGCAAACAGTCAAGTTTTTCCGCGGTAAACCATCATCTCTACTGATGAAATACTGTGGGTACTATATCCCACCGCAGCCACAAATAGGATAGACTTTCTGGTGCGATGAATGTCGGTGTATATTTACCTCAGCCCTCCACTGTAGCTGCAGTAACTGGTGTGTACGCAAGCTCGTGCCAGGTTTCCTTGCTATGGAAGATGTGTGTACCCACTCTCTGCTTGGATAACACGCTGAGTGCCAACAGGTTCGTTGCACAACTCCGTCAACTGTGCGGCCCTTCGTGAAAGCCACAGTCGGACGAATGCCAAAGGTCAGGCATCTACCGCTGTCTGCATTGAAAACTAAAAAATGTTTATAGGTACTATGTTTATAGGTACTATATTATGGTATTGCGTATCGTGCTGTGTTAAATCACTGTAACAGAAAGCAAAAACCAATAACGAAAGCGATTTTCTCGCGAATGTAATGTGACGGTAATTTCGTAACTACCGTGGGGCCACCATCCGGGTTCGATTTCCTGTGGGGTTGGTCTCCGGATTTTTGCATGTAGGAATCGTGCAGGACGATGCCGTTGGTCGGTGGGTTTTCTCGGGGATTTCCCGTTTCCCCCAACCCTTCATTTCAGTGCTACTTCATACTCACGTCATGTCACCCCTTACTAGCGCTAAAGTCCTCGATGTTGAGCGCTGACCAAAATTTCAACAATTTTTAACGTACAAAACTATATATATATATATATATATATATATATATATATATATATATATATATATTACTGTGAATTTTTTCGGTTTGGTATGTCAGTTGGTTTTAGTGGCGTGCATAAAACCGTAAAGTGCAAATTTTGACGTTTACGACTCACTACGCAAAAACTATACGAGATACAAAAATTTCCTAAGAGGAAGATTTAGTCACAATTGATATCTAAAACAAGAAAAAAATATCTGGTACAAATATGAAAATAATAAAAGACGTAAACTGAGGTGTACCGCACCCTTAAGGAATTTTTTCTTCAATAACATTTTCAGAACTAAAATTAGTTATATCAGCATTGTCTCATTTATTAGAGTTCTGTACAAAGATATTAACTTACACACCTTTGGTAATACTTCTGCATTAATTTGTAACCATATAACAATTTTGAAGATGATGATAATCCAAAGCATTATACTTACGCCAATATTAGAAAATTGAAGCAAGTAATATTGGTATCTTGTGTACTTTCAATATTTAATTTTTTTAACACTACACATATTCTGATTAAGTATAGTAATACACGAATATTAAATTAAGTTTCCGGAACTATCACTACAATTTATTACTTTCGGTCCCTTTACAATATTGTCAATATATTTTTATTACTATCTAAAAACTCGGGACCAGCAATGAGTTTTTCTGCAAGTTGAGTTATGTCTCGGTTTAAAGAGATTATGTTCTCAAGAGATATAACTCCAAAATGTTTAGCATGATTATTTAACTGCTTGCTTATTTCAAGAGTTATATTATTTTTACCCAAACTATTTAGATGTTGCAAATGCCTTGTATACATTTCTATTTCAAGATCATTACTTTTTAAACTTTAGCAATTTTAAGTTGACTACAAAGTGCATACGTCTTTATTTTCCCTTTTAATTTCCTTGTTGACATAAAAGCTGTACACAAGATAGTGTCTGTGTGGTATATCAACAAGTACATTTGTATGTGACATAAAAACCACTTATCTTTAAAGATCTTTTCAAGTCATCACTATGATATTTGCATACATCGTTTTACCCTCTAATTATGACTTATCTTTATCTTTGAATTGTTTACATTCATTATCGAAGCCTTTTACCACTGACTTAATGGAAGCCTTGGGTTGTACAAAACCCATTACTGAGGTCTTAATTACTTTGTCCAATATTACTTACGCCAGTCCTCTTCCATGACTATATGTCAGAAGCAGAACTTTCTTTTCTTCTGTTTTTTGAAGATTTAATATTTCTTTTGATTTTCAGGAAAGATCGAAATTTCATTATAATTTTCACAATTGCTTGCTATCTTCTTTTTACAACAAAAACCCACAATGTGCAACTTACTATCGGTTTTTGCTGAATATGCTTCCTTATGTAACTTCCTGTATTTTTCTAATTAATTCTTCTTGGAGGATCAACGGCCATACTGAATTAACTAAATGTTTCCTGTAAGTTTCACTAGCGATTTATTTTATGTTCTTGGTCGCGACAAAGTGTACATAATTACTTACCGAAAAAGTTATAAAACAACATTAATGGAATCCTCTGAATAATTTAGCTTGCTGTATAGCAGTAAGAACATTTCAATGCAGCTTCTGCAATCACTTAATGACAGTGTCTACCTCAGCGGCCAGGGGAGAGAAATGATACACATTTGCATGTTGAAATTGATACTCAGTATCTGTTGAGCCTATACAAATGCCACCGCTTTTTCTGCTCATCTCAATGCGGCGCACACTGTTGTAGGTTCTTTTAGCCTGGATTTGCAATGTACTGAAAATTGTGAACGCATTACGTATTTCCATGCCAAAGAAAACACCTTCATATTTTTTCCCCGCTTTTTCATTTCACAGAATTGTTTTCCTTTTCTCAGTGAACAAAATAAATTAATTAATTATCCTAATATGTACAGAACATCCATAAACAAACGTATAATACGCACACCATGCGAATCCTGGGCTAAATTGGAGACGAAAATATAAGCGGCAAAATGATGTACGATGGCCTTTTACGTTAACAACGTGGCAACACTGCACTGTAGTTAGTCCCCTCTTGCGCTCCACGTCCAGGTTTTTTTTATGTATATTACGTTAAGCAAACTTATAATCGTGTTAGACTGCTCGGGATTTTAACCTGCACTCATAATATGCAGGTCAGAACAATATTAGTAAGAAAAGTAAGATATGTGTGGAGCGCAAGAGGGTACTAACTACAGTGCTATTTTGCCACATTGCCCATATAAAATGTCATCGCATAAAATTTTGCCACTTACATTTTCTTCTCCAATTTATCTCAGGATTGGTGTGGTGTGCTTATTTATGCGTTTGTTTCTAGACACCCATATACATAATTTCTATACATTTTTTAAAAAAGTGATATCGAGAATGAATGAGCTCCAGCTATTATATAGGATGATATAAAATTCAATGTCCAACTTGATAGGGAAGTTGAAGGAGACAAATACAAATCAAGTCGGCCAAATAACTATGTGTCGAAAATACACAGTTTAGGAGTAATGGGTATTCAGGGGTATCGGGTGATTGAGAAGACACCAACGGTAATTATTTACAGTACTTTATTTATTGAGCAATGTCACAATAAACGCTCAAAATTAGCAGCATTAACCTCCGCACAGAGCGAGTATCGATGTAATTAGTTGCACGGATTCTTGCGGCGACCACACACACACATACAACACACAGCATACATCTTCCAGCGAACACGAGACTCCTTGGTACGTCGATCCCGGCTCTGCTCTGAGGTTAATGCCACTTATTTTGAACATTTATTGTAATACTGATCAAAAAATAAAGTACTGTAAACAATTACCATTGGTGCCTTCTGAATCACATCCGATAACCCTGAATACGCATTACTACCAAAACTAGTTGTTTCCGACACATGGTTATTGACGAAATATATTTGTACTTGTCTCCATCTTCCCTATTACTTTGGGCATTATAATTTTGGACACCCTGTAGTTTAGCAGTAAATTCCTGTCCTTGCTCTCGACAGAGTTAAAACAAATTTAGCCACGGTACATTTCTACTTCCGACCATTAACGTACAAAAATAAATCGAAAACAATCTGTATCTCGAAATGTTTAATTATTCTACATGGTTCGTATGTTAACATTAAAAAGTGCTTACATATGTCTTACGAAATACTCTGCCTGCCTCGGCTGTGTGTAACACGTTACAACCAGCTGAATTGCAGCATTACGGACACTGCAAAATTACCTCAGGCAACTAACTGCCAGAGTATCGGACGTCTCTGATGTAAGTACGTGTGGAGCTTAATTATCAACGGCTCGTTAGCTGCACGGCTGTCTCGCGTCCCAGTTAAATTCTTGAGAAGTGAGACAGAAAGTAGATGGAGTACGTGTGAAAATAAGGTAAGTGGACTTTACGTCTCGTCAACAGCGAGGTCAGTATAGACAGTGACATACAACTTTGTACAATGACAGGAGTTGGGAGAGGAGTCGGCCATGGCCTTTGTTAAGTGGGAGTGTTTGAAAATTTAATTGTATTTTTAATTTTATGGGCCATAAAATTTATTAAAATTTTACTATCGGAATTGTCTCTTTGACAAAGCATAGGATATATTCTTGGCAAGCTGCTTGACACAAATAAAAATTTAATCTTTCATTAACTGGTCACGCAGAATCATTGCAAGAGAATTATAGATTAACTTTCAAGAATTCTCCTGCAATGATTCAGCATGGCATGACAAATTAATGAAAGATTCCACTGTTATTTATGTCAAGCAGTTTACCATGCTTTGTCGAAGAGAAAACTTTGATAAAACCATTTGAATAAATGTAATGGCTCAAAAACTGAGCATTCAATCGAAATTGTCTAACCAGCCCACCATTCGTGTTCTCGGAAAACCATGGAAAACAGAAATCAGGATGGCCGGAGCCGGGGATCGAATCTGGGTCCTCCCTAATATGGGTCCAGCGTGTCACCGTTGCGCCACCTGCTCGGTAGAGTACATATGTGTACGGGTTTTCTGAGAGGCTGTGTGGAGGGCGGGAGAGTACTGGGTCATCACGTTGACTAATAAAAATAATTGATCATTTTATATTCCTACAAAATAATATTACACTTGCAGAAATTACTTCCGATAGGTAGAGACATGCCAAATTCGCGTCATTTCTCGCTACTAGGCTAAACTCTAATTGGTTATATACTCGTCCAACTTCCCCCATAGGTTGGGGCCGGAAAATCTCGCGGATTCAATTACCTGTATGCTAGAATCCATTCTCCTATGCATATCCAAGCCCCTTCTATTTGTTAATTGTATGTTGTTTCACTTGGTAGCAGCTAGTGGACAAATGGTCAGGGCTTGAGTGTGCATAGGAAAGTGCATTCTGCGAAGTTTCCGGCCCCTACCCATAGGTAGAGACGGGAAAAATTCGCGGGTTCACTGACCTACAGGCTAGCCTGCAAGAATATATGTGCACTAAAGCAGACAGAAGGTGCTCATTAGCTGCTCGCTGTTATAGTGATACAGGTCTGTATTAGTTACATTTTTATTATTGGCTCAGAGACTTCTAGGAAGTGTCAGATAAGTCAAAGGCCAATTGCCAAAGCGACACTCACAGTTGTTGGAATTCTAGCGTGGGCCCAAATTTTTAAGGTCTCTACCCATAGGTGGAGGCACGATTATGTCGCGTATAGATTCTACGTCAGGTTGAACGTCAATAACGTATACTTCACTCTTTCTCTGATTATAGACGAGAGCGGTTTTAACATACATTTGACGACTGCAAGCCAGTTATAAATAAGGAAACACGTCTTGGAGAGATCACGTGCTACCCGTTTGTACTGTTAGACGCCAATGGATATTCGGCTTCAACCGGTACACGTATAGAACTGAGAAGTCTAGGCTGTTGCCAGATGAATACGCGAAGTACTCGTGCCTCTACCCATAGGCAAAAATGCCGTGGTCTGCCGGGTAAAATGCATCTGTCCAATAATTAAAAATGTCATGTTTGAGTGACTAACCTGCTGTAAAGCGGTAACACACGTAGCTGTTATCACATAGATACTGAGGCCAGTGTTGTCTCATACTGTAATTGTGTATATATAGGACTGCTAAGTCTAGTCTGTTATCAAACAATAACGTGAAATTTGCAGGGTCCTACCGATAGGTTTTTTACATAAATAATTTCTGGAACGCGTAGTGTTTTGCACAGTTAATGGGTACACTGGTTAATTGCGGGAAAAGCTGACATTGCTAAGCTCCAATATTATGTCTAGAGATGATTGTTCATCACGGGAAAACTTGACTGTTTGCTGGGTTTCAACGCACGTTCAGCTTACCAGAAGAATACTGGCTTTACCATGTACTTGGATCTGTTACCCTATTTGACTAAGACAATAAGAATCCCGATATTGTAATATGTGATGTCTGTTATTGGTCTGCAGACAGGTAGGCCTATGTTGTATCAAGAGTCTATTACTAGGGCCCGGTAGTTTTCGCGAAAAGAATTTTGCCCCACTTTGTTTCAGTGTCTTACATGCACACCTGCACCTCAACTTCATTATTATTGGCAGAGTGTTTTTGTGCAGAGTCGTTATTCATTTGACTGTGCCAATCAGTACAGGGATAACTACCACACATCACGTCTGTGATTTGCGGGTTTAACCTCCACGCGCTGGGTGTTACGACATCCAATCACTGACCACATAGCAGAGATGCAGGTGCGTGCGTAAGGCACTGAAACAAAGTGCTGCAAAAATATTTTCGCGAAAACTACAGGGCCCTACCTATTACCAAATCATACATATGTTGCAAGAAACTACAGCGTTTTCAAAGATATGTCGGTACAAAACATGTTCGAGATATACTATTATCTCTAGGACTAAAACATTTTTAAGAACTATTTCTACTGCAGTATTTGTTTTCGTTTCTTGATCGAGTTATGTTTAAAGTTGGTTCTTTGGGAAGAAATTTCCTTAAAAATGATTTCTTAACTATTTAAATGCTTTTGCTGTAAAGTGGGTATGAAGAATAGTTGTGGATTGGCTAGTTTGTCGTACACTGTGCAAAAGAAAAAAAAACACGTTTATTCTACGATTCTAGATCACGTCTACTTAGGAATAACGCTCAATAATCGTCACATGCCTGATAGTTTTCCATTTCCGGTTTAATGTGGCAGTCTAAACAAGCGAACATGGAGCGATTTCAGATAACTTTTTTTTGTGTACTGTACACTACAGAGTTTTCTTTAGACATGCGCCATCTTCTGTTTTTATCACCTCCGGCGATAAAGACACAGAGTCATCGCTTGAAGTCACGTTTCGGTGAGCCAGTGACGAGGAAGTCTGGACGCCAGTTTAAGAGTCTTGCGCTCAGATGAGATGAATACAGACACTGGAAAATCGCGAAAATATTTAACATAACCTCCAATAAAATGTAGTATCTTAATCGTGACAGGTATGAAAAGTTTTCCGTCAAATCACACACGTTCTGTTTTCAAACTGTACAGTCCTGTTTGGATCTGTTGAAGAGGGACACGGTGCTTCATATAAACGATAGCCAGCATAGGTGCAAAAACTTCATTATTATTAAGGACCCCTGTTTTTCGCGAAAAGAATTTTGCTCCATTTTGTTTCGGTATCTTACGTGCACATCTGCAGTTCTGCTTCGTGATCAGCGATTGGATATTTTAACTGTCACGAGCCTTGAGATTCTACCGGCAAATCACAGACGTGTGGTGTTGCAGGAAAGTTTTTGTAATTGACTCCGTTAAATAAGATACGGCTCTTCACACAGACACGCTGCCAATAACCATGAAATAGAATTGCAGATGTGCATGTAAGGCACTGAAAGAAACTGGTGCAAAATACTTTTCGCGAAAAAAACAGGGTCCCTAATTGTTATACATACCATGCTGGAGCCTAGCAAGCAATCGACTTTTCCCGCGATTTACCAGTGTCTTTAGCGATGAGTAGAGGCACGAGTATTTCGCGTATTCATCTGGCAACAGCCTAGACTTCTCAGTTCTATACGTGTACCGGCTGAAGCCGAATATCTACTGGCTTCTAACAGTACAAACGTGTAGCACGTGATATCCCCACGACTTGTTTCCGTATTTATAAGTGGCTTGCAGTCGTCAAATGTGTGTTACAACCGCTCTCGTCTAATCGCAGGAGGAGAAGTGAAGTAAACATTACTGACGTTCAACCTGACCTAGAATCAACATGCGAAATAATCGTGCCTCTAGCGATGAGGCATGACGTGGTTTGAGCAGGAGCATATCTTAGTACCCGCGCATTTGCAAGCGTCGATCATGTCAAATACTCATAGAATAGCGTAACCAATAAGGCGATTTCGGAACACAAGATTCTGGGTTTGAATTTCTTATTTACATAGAGTACGCGGTGGCAGAATGGTCAGACTAGTCGCCTCCTACCAAGGCGCTCCGGGTTCGATTACCGGCGGGGTTCCGGTCCCCTGAATTTCACATGTGGGAATCGTCCTTACATAGTTCCTTAAGGCCTCGCTATATAGTTTTGCAGTGGTTTCTAAAATTTACGCAAATTAATAATCTACATCAAAAATTCATTCTTACTGTTTTAATACTTATATATCATCGTTTGTATATGAAATTTTCTGTTACAATACACCAACGGATTATTAAATTTTGGCCCGTGAAATATCACACATTTTACTGTACAAATAACCCAAAATGAAGCAAATAAAATTTTGCTAGCAACAAGTACATTATTTAAAAAAAGGCTCTGCCAAAACTGTGTATTTTATTATCATACACAATCTCCAATTTTTTCAAAGCAATTGGTTAAAAAGTATTCGAGTTATTTGCAATTGTTCCAAATAAATGGAAGACCATGGCCTTAAATTCTGAGCCTCTAACGCGCAGATAGGTGTGGCACATAATTCAACGCTAAGAGCAATAATCTATAACTGTGGGTTTCTTTAAGCCAATTTGCGAAAATTAAACAATAGCAATCCTACACAATAGTTTTAGCCAACGTTTTAAACAAAATTGTTTCCAGTGATACGAACTTCTGAGGCACAATCTTTGACGCTGGAACCTCGTGCATTTAACTGCGGTGCAAGAGATCACGCGTAATAAATTAGTAATTCTCAATAAATATTTACTCATAAAGTTGGATTGTCCTTGAGTATTTGATCCATTTTGGCTTCGAAAAAACGTAAGAATCAATTGATGTTTTCAAGTTTATTTAAGTTATATACCATGCACTCTTAAGGGGGCTGTCACCGAAATTTTAATTGTTTTAGTAATTGTTATAATTATACGAAATTTGGCGTGTATTGTAAACAATCATTCTAACCATTTTTTAATAAAAATTAAATTACCTTTCATTGTCATGTCAAAGCCCATATTTTCATAAAGCGGTTTTGTGCGTTAAAGAAAATCCAACTGACACACTGAAATAAAATAATTCCCACTTTAAAACAATATCACGGGTTACGTCAAGATGTAAACATATGCCCAATAGATTTTTTTTATTTCAGAAAATTACCAATTTTGATATTCCAAGTGCAGTAACATGTTAAAATAAAACAATTAAATTATGTTTTAACGTATATTGACGTAGACCGTGGTACAGTTCTTCAGTTTGAATTATTTTATTTCAGTAAGTCTGTTGGTTTACCTTTAACGCATAAAACAGTATAATACAAACTTGGAATTCGACATGACGTTATACAAAACCTATGAAAGCTAAAAAATTTGCATTGCAGTAAAAACATTCAAAAGGTATGTGTACAAAATAAACAATGCCTCGTACAGATATAAACATTTTTAAAACAGTTAAAATTATCAGTGTAGCTCACAATTAAACAAAAAACTGCTTGGCACAACCAAATAGTTAGTTTGTATAGTGTGGGATAAGTACTAGTATTTGCTGAAACTATAACCACTTTCTTGTGATCCTTTTGTTGCTCAAGTGTAACATTAGGTCAGTATAACTAAATATTTGTTTGGTTGATAGGTTTTCGTTGCGAGTCATTAAAAAAACGTGGTAGCACCCAAACTCGAACCCGGTACCTTTCGCATTTGAAGATCGCTCATTAGCATCCACGGTCCAGATTGAACGTTGGGGGGCGACGCATCCTAACAGTAAAATGGCTAGCGAAATGCATTGTATTTTGGTCAACTTATAATATTAACCAATCTTACTTATTTGCTATTTGTTTTCTGTGTTAAGTCGTTTCTTGGGATTGTTTGTAATTGAATGAAACAATGTTAAGTACACTTACCAATCTAACTATAATGTTAATTGCCACAGAAACTACCTAATTTCTCTGAAGGTTTGACAACAAACTATGACGTACAGAAAGCAAGGTTTCTTTGGTTGGCGCAACAAAATGTATACTCAAACTATTTATTACATTTGCGTCATAAATGTTTACTGCTAGCCACAAGTACTTTGCAAAAAAAAAATATCTACAATTTGTGGACTTCCAAACCAATTATTACATTTGCGCCAGTCAAATACCGGGTGTTAGTACATTGCCAATTACCTATATATTTCGTTCGGTCAACAAACTGAGGTGTGTTGCTTTCGGTATTTTGTTTCGGCAACAAAAAATTTTACTACTTCAAATAAATATTGATCTCGCCTTTTTCAAGCGAATATTTTGTAAAAAAAAAATATTACCGTGCTAGATTATATTACATAAATGCATATGCAGGTTAAGTCAGGGTGGTGTGAGTTAATTTGCGGTGGAGATAACTTAAAAAATGTAATAAAAAAAAATTTTTTAAATGATTTTCCTTGTACTGGATAAAAAAACATCAATAAAATTACACTATAAAAATTAATTTAAAAAGCATGCCCTTTAAATGAATTTTAAAATTTAAATCTTTTTGATTTTTCATCGTTTAAATACCGTCCACAGTCTCGTTTTATATCAAACTGAAAGAGAAGACATTTTAAAGTCGATTTTCAGATAAGCATCACTCCCACTACTGCCCATTCACTTTAGTAACTGAAAATACTTTTTAGACTTATATTTTCATTTTAGAGGGTCCCGCGGTGGTCGAGTGGTCAGATCCCTCGCCTCCCACCAAGGCGATCCGGGTTTGATTCCCGGCGGGGTTGGTCCCCGGATTATCGCATGTGGGAATCGTTCCTCTGACGATGCCTTTGGTCGGCGAACCTTCTCGGGGATATCCAGTTTCCCCTGCCCCCTCATTCCGGCGCCGCTCCATACACACCTCATGTCACCCTCACCAACGCTCAAGACCTCGATGTTAAGCGCTGACCAAAATCTCTCACTCACTCTCACTTTTCATTTTAGCTATCATCAAGCAAAATTAGCGCACTTTCTAATGACTCAGCCTGATATATATGCTATCATAAAAAAAAAAACAAAAAAAAAAAAAAAGACATCCACTTCTTCCCACTCACCACCTAACACATGTGAGGGAAACAAACATTTGTAATGTCGATCAGCAACTACACGTAAACGTATAAAACAGTTGTGATCTTTCTTATGCCGGCAGTTCACAGTGCCTCGTATGATCCGTCCGTGACCCTACAACCGGAAATGCGTGATTACTCTCGTGCAAGTGTGTTCTGTTGTACCGCGGCGACCTCTAGCGTAAAGTCCTTCACAGAGGTACAATCAGCACCCAGCAGTCGCAATAGCGATCTCATGGCGAAGCGTATAACAAAGAACAAGACGTTCGCGAGGAAAAACAATGCGTAACTTATTTTTTCATATAACTTATTTTTTTATTGCGTGGCCATGGACGAGTACGCCCGGCAGAAAACCTGTGTTTTTCACTACTTCTTCCTGACGTAGAGCTTCCGGCTTCCTGCGCTGAAAAAAGAGTATAGTTGTAGGTATCATACTTCTGTTAAAATAGGGACAACAGAACAGTTTTTTGTTGTTATTACTCTGCACAGTTCTCTCAACAATCTGTTTTGTAGAAGAAACGAAGAGCCTCGTTACTTTTACAAACCAGATGGTAACTTCTACAGAACAGATTGTTGAAGGAAATGTCCATGTAGTACCGACAAACAAACTTGTTTGTTGTCCCTATTTTAACAGAAGTATGGTATAGGTCATTCGGAATAAAGTGAGCACTAAAGATTCGACCTTGGAAAAACATCACTAGCCGTTACTGCATATTAGTCAACATTAACAATAGTTACATTATTGTTTGTATGAATGGTAACGAATCATTGCATGTAGTTCCGTGTATTTTCTTATTTGAATACAGAATTAGTGAAAGAATATAAGATGTAATCGACCTCTTAACTGTGTAATTTTACTTCAACATTACTTTTTTCTCAGTGCGATATGTTTACTTGAGTACACGTCTCAATAAACACGTGCCTCAACCTTGTAGTCAACATAGGATAGAGAGAGAGAGAGTTTCACTGTAAAACTACATCCCAAGTTTCGTGTTCAACGTAAGTCACATCAAAACATTTCGCGTTTTCGTATACACACAAGCTCAATTATCTGTACATTTTTGTCACCTGCCAGTTGGATCTTCATCTTGGACGAAACTAAGCCAGTTAGAAAACATATACGCAGACTCTATCGTGAGGTAATCATTGTGCTAGCAAGCAGCAATTGAAAAGCTGTTGACTGCACGAGTAAACAAATATTCTTGGAGACTGGCTGGCTTACATGTCACGGAAAGCGCGAATTTTGCCTGTCTCTGCACGTATTGATTTATGGAAAATGTGCGCGAGATATTTAAAATTACACCCAGATCGAGATGCGATTTCTTAGCAATCTATATATGTATATGTATGTGTATATATATATATATATATATATATATATATATATATATATATATATATATGTGTGTGTGTGTGTGTGTGTGTGTGTGTGTGTGTGTGTGTGTGTGTGTGCATTTAGGAGAGAAGGCCACAACCATCACATAGTAAAATATCGTGGATATATATATATATATATATGTGTGTGTGTGTGTGTGTATGTGTGGAATAATAACAAGTGTAAGGAATGCCTGTAACGTCAAAAGAAGTGCTTCTTTTAGCTAAAATTAAATATTTATAAATTCGAGCATTACGACGCTGCACTTATTCTTATGAATTTTGCAAAGTGCACGATCAATATACCTTGAAAGATACACTGCAAGTTACAAAAACGTCAAACTTTCGAGTCTGTGTTGGACACGCATGTGTGCTGCCATACACATTATACTCTGTACGTAACTGTATGGTCGACAATGGCCTGAGTAAGTGCCAGTCACATAAACAGATTTACTTCATCAAACAACCTTCAGCATCGCCAGTAATACTGCAATGGTGACGAGTTAACATTGCGATGGTGGGAACTACAAATGTTAGGTTCAATGTAATTCATGACCCAGTAGTGTGGAGGAAGACTGTATTCTTCACATATTGGGAAGACAAACTAACCACTATGAACTACTTGAAGTATAACTGCCTTGAGTAGGAAGCCACTAATATAAATTTTTTGTCTACTTTCCCAAGGAAAAAACTAGGCTTATGAGATCACATTTACGTCTGTGTGTCTGTGTGGCTGAGTGTGTCTGTATGTGTATGTGTGTGTGTCTGTGTGGGTGTTTGTGCACGTGTCTGTGTGTCTGTCTGTGTGTTTGTCAGTGTGTTTGTCTGTCTGTGTGTGTCTGTGTGTGTTTCTCTGTGTGTATGTGGGTCACTCTAAACATTTTTGAACCAGAGGACCGAATTTCATCAAACTGTGTATATAGCGACTTGTATTGACTTTTATGTATTTTGTTTACGCCCTTTCCATACTGTATTTCCGAAATGGCGGCCATTAAAATTTTTTTTAGATCAAACTAGATATCTAAGGAACCAAATTTTAGAATTTCGTCAAACTTGGTACACAGATATAAAGCAGACTTTACTTCTGTGTATTTCGTTCATTCTTCGTTCATATTTTAAAAATTGCTGCTATTTATATATTTTTAGGATAGTATTACACATCTTAGGAAATATTTTTCAGAAACTCAATAACCTTGGTACTCATATACATACAAATCTGACTTTACTGTTTCGTATTTTGTTCATCCTGTGTTAATATTTTAAAAACGGTGGCCATTTTTATATTTTTGCATTATGTATTACGTAATGGTAGCCATTATTTATTTTTTACATATGCCATATGTGTTGGCATTTTTTCAGGGATTTCATCAAACTTAGTACACATATACTGCATAGCGTACAAAGTTTTTCTGTATTTCGTTTGTCATGAGTTCGTATTTTTTTATAATGGTGGTCATGTAATATAATGCTTAATATGACGTGTTTGGGGAATTATTTTTCCGAAATTCATTCAGCTCGGCAAGCACATTCTAGTTAGTTATTTGACAGGAATTTTGTGTATTTCGTTTATCCTTTGGTAATAGTTTTAAATCTACGTCCATTTATTTTTTATATTTATGATAGAAAAAATTCTCAGATATTTTTTTCCTTATTTCAATCAAACTGGGAATGGGTATATTGCTTTCTAGACTGACTTAGTTTTTGTATGTTTCGTTTATCATATGTTTTAAATAATATTATTATTCAATATTACTCTACGTATGTAAACGATTTTAACCTTCAGGGTTAATTTGCACCCACTTTGAGGAAAGTAGGCTAATCAGTTATGCTGGTGACTTATTGTTTAAATTTTATTATATATTTTAAGTTTTTTTAATACAAAAATATTTTATTTTTGTGTTTATAAGAGACGTAGCCTACTACGTCGTTATTCAGGGAATTATTTTTTTTATTCGTTTGGTATGTCAGTAGGTGTTAGTGGCGTACATGAAACCGTAACCTCCAGATTTTTACGATTACGAGTCATTACGCAAAAACAATGAGAGATAAAAAAATAATAATAACAAAATTTTGTCACAATTTATTTTTAAAATAAGAAAAATTATATCTGGTACAAAAATAAAAATATGACGTTGAATATTGATGTATACCAATTCATTAGCCGTGCTTTAAAAGTACGGTTTTGTATGTATCGAGTCATTATTTTCATTATATGTAGAAGAGACTGTATGAAGGACAGAGACCCTATGTAGGTCAAACGAAGGAGAGACTGTATACCTTAATTATCTTGATAAACCACGTTGCGAGCATCATAAACCTGGGGAAGGTTCTGTACCGAGTTCTCTAGGTTACCAACAGAGAGCTGGCAAGTATAGTGTTGGCATTAAGTGATTAACGACCACAATTTGAATGTTTAACTTGCTTCAGGTACTAAAGTAAAGCCTTAGTGTCACGAAGTAGGGTAGGCTTGCTCTCTTCATATATATATATATATATATATATATATATATATATATATATATATATATATATATATATATAGACACATATGTTGTGAATCGAATCAATTTTTTAAGGGTGTTCACGTGACCAAAACGTATAATCTTATATTTGTACGACATAGTGATAGTTATATAGGCGTTAATCCTGAAGCAATTTACACTGAAATTATATAGTACGGATCATATGCTAAAGTATTAAAAATACACAACAAAGTCCCTTTGTATTTTAAAAAAATGACCATAAACGAATAAAATTACCGCTATTTACAGTTTTTTTTTACAAAATACTAAGAAATAGCATTGTGTAATTTTTAATGTTTTAGCATGTAATCCGCACTATCTAATTTCATTGTAGTAAATTATTTCATTTGCGAAAGTCACTTGGTTTTTGTTATTAGCATGTTCCTGTACCTAGCAAATTTTGACTTCGACATGACGTTATGGGATGACTAAGTGAAGTAAAAATGTTTCACAAGTGGAAAATGTAGTCATAAGTAATGTCTATAAAACTAGCACTATGTCGTACAAATACAAAATTATGTATTTTTGACACGTGAACATTCTTAAGTCGTCTACTGTTAGCCGTCGACCGGTCAGTTGACACGAACGCTGTTACGTGCCCGGAATGACGTCAACATCCGCCGCCTCTGCACTGCGGGCAAGGGGATTGTTATCTCTACTGCCGTGTCGTTCCGTGTCCGGACGTGGACATGAGAGCGACACGGATAACAGTATCCCTTGCCTGTCACACGCGTGCAACTGTTCCAGTGACTGCTCCGTGACCACAATAGGTCGTTTGCTTTATATATACAGAGGCAGGGGAAATTAGCGGGTTCGCTGAACTCGTTGATACAGTGATAAAACATGACTGGGCCTGCATTTACCTGCTTCTTTATTGCTGGCACAGTGGCATCCAAGAGGAGTGAAATAAGTCAAGAGCAAATTGATTGGTGACACTGATTTACACATATTCGAATTCTAAGCTTGTGCAACAAGAAAACGCAAGTATTTCGAATCCAAACTTATTATTCATAATTAGATACTTACATATATATAAACTGTAAGCGGGAGTGACCTTGGGACATTACAAAAAATGTTTTTTGCTGATACGGTAACCCTGAAAAAAAAAACTCCATTTACGATAAATTTCGAACAATTAATATCCGTGTGCAGTTAACTTAATATATACTCACAATGGACAATCATGAAAAATAAAAATAGTATAAAAGTGTCCCAAAGTCACCCCGATGACTCTGTGTGTGTGTGTGTGTTGGTGTGTGCGTGTGTGTGGTCAATAAACTCCGACAGTATGAAAGTTGACACATACATTTTTTTTTTCACGGAGAAGGTTTTCGTGTTATTAATTTTACTCTAATTCGCCCACTTGCTGCAGCGCATCCACTTCTATAACGTTCACCCGATCGTCATGAAACTGGTATATACATACATATTACATACATATTAAATACATATTATATACATAGATATATACATAGATATATACATACATAAATAAATAGATTAATAAATATACATATATATAACGTTACAAATATAGACCTGTAACTGGGTCCATGATGTCTTTCCTAGCATTGAGACGACAACCTCTGCGACTTATGCTAGTCACATATAGTGTAAAAATTTAATACAAAAAATATACATTAAATTATATTTACCTATGCCACTGTGTGAACATGTGAAAAATTTTTAAGTTTAATTAATAAATTATGAAGCAGGCGGCTCCTGCTCCACCTCCCTCGGGTAGCTAGAAGAATATTGAATACATATATATATATATATATATATATATATATATATATATATATATATATATATATATATATATAGGCAACATAATCTCATGGCACCAGTACGAACAAAACGTCAACCTGGTTTGGGTTTTTTCTTTTACTGCAAAATCGAAATGTTCTCTACATAAAAACATTTCGGTTCACCAAACAAAATATGAAACGCAGCAAAACGTGGTTCTTTGGATACATATTTCAGCTTGCTAAACCTTTTTTCCTTGTACTACAAAACACTTGCCTTGGGTATTATTTTGCCTAGTACAGATATTGAGCACTAAAAATTAACCTCTGAAAAATATTACTACGCGTTTGTGCAAATACTTCAACACTAACTACAGTTGCCTTACTCCTTTCATGGTTGGCAGCGAAATTACAAAAAAAAAGTCCCTTATATTTGCATAGTTAAATACAATAATGGAACAAAATCTACCGAAATCGACATAGCTGTATTTTACATAATTATTTGACTTTATTCATCGAACCGTATAGGTTCCTACCCTCTGCAAACTTTAGGCCTATCTTACACGCGCAAACATCAAGTGACGTGTCCAGAGAGGTTTGACAATTATCCTTCGTTTGCCGTTACGCGCGGAAAGATACGAATTCGCTGAAACAACAACTTAAGCAGGGCTTTTCTGAGCGCTCACTTTATCCCGAAACGTCTATAGAAATGTTTCTCTGCTAGTAGTCAGTCATGGCGCAGTGGTAAGGCGGTAACTCGGCAACTGAAATTGGAAATTATTTTAACATGGAAGTTATAATGGCCATATTGTAACCCGTTGTGTTTTCGCTGTAAATGATCGTTGCTGTCAAAGAAACGAACGTATGCACATTACGCAGTGAAAGTCGCCTTTATCGCTCGTCTCATTCGTCACGATGTAGAGCTATGCTATGACTAATAGAGTTATTTCAACATCGCTCCACATGATTATTTTTTACTTCGCTTATGTTTAATCTTTCACGGTACAAAATACTATTAATATCGTAGCTTACAACTAATATTTCGTTAACTTTTCCAAAATGGTGCTATGTTCGAATTTAAATTACAATATCGGTAAACATTAAAGTCTTTATAATGCAATCATTCCATTTAGGCACTTGTCAAGTGTATAGCCAAAGTTATAATACTAAGTTAATTTTAAATTATGTTATTTTTACTAACGATGTCGTATCGAACAGTGCTCGATTATTTGTCTTCGTAAATAATCTCAAATCCTCAGGAGCCAGGACCAAGGGAAAGGTTTCATTAAATCCACTTTAGGGGCCGCCTTCCACGGGATTAAAATGTTTGTTCGTAAATACATTATTTTTTAACGAAACTAGTCTATACGCGTGTATACTGTGCCAATGTACGAAAAGAAAACACACTTCAAACGATGACGTAAGGGTAGTTTCAAGCATCACATCTGTTAGGAAAATAATTTCGGAGACCCTCAAAATTGCTACAAATATATTTTACAACCTGTTATATCTGAAGGAAAACTACTCATGAGACTCGCGTGAAACTTCTCTAGAAACGTGTTATGCCCTCTGCTTAAAACTCTGTGTTAAAAATATGGGTTACCACTGAACGTGTCAGTCAAGAGAGTGATCAACGATACCACTGTACGCCGTTTCAGAATGGTATTCTTAAACAATTTCGTTTGCGGCCCGCAAACTCCACGCTCACAAGTGTTGCTTGAGAGGGGAACAGCCCACAAACAACACTCAAATATATTTTTGCAGATTCTTGAACGAATGCTAGGTTAAGAGACCCTTCACCCTATATTCTACAGAACCAAACAAAATGGAGGCTGCGTGTGACGTAATTAATTAGCAATACTAAACGCAATTAATTTCTACGAAGAATGTTAACCTAATTGTAGAACGTCTGTGTAACTTATGACTTTATGGAGATAAAATATTGTAAAATAATTTGCGTGGCAGCTGAAAAATAAAAAAGTGCAGGCACGGTTTAAAACAGCCACAATTTAATTTTAAAAGTAACATAAATGTAATTACATCCCAGTTGAATATGATTTTTTCTAGTGAAAGGGACTGTGTGTGGTTTTAGCGAAAAACGATAACGCATTCTACATTAAAGTCACAGCTCTTAACAAAAAATTGTAATATCTACAATCAAATTACATATTACCATTTTTGTTCTAAAACGTATTAAATTTAGACATCTTGTCTAATTTGCGCCACTAAAAATCTACATTCGTTGATTATATCGTTCGCGAATTACGTAAATCCCACCTCAAAATTCTGCTCGTGCACTATCATCGAAATTGCTTAAGTAATCAAATGCATATTGCGCCGTATTGCCAAGTTACGAACCGTTTGAGAACAGATCATGTTTGCGAAGAGGATAGGATAGATCCATGCCTCTCGTAACTTTGTGAGCCCACGAAACCGAATTTAAGACGCAAATTACTCGCAAACTGCGTTCAAGAATCCCGTTTTCAAGCCAGTAAGAGGCTGTGTCAGTGTTTCAGGCGCATGTATGCAACCCGCATTAACCCCATATAAATCAAGGCTAAA
>PNEQ01032938.1:24187-34831 GCA_003012365.1 Medauroidea extradentata
AAGTTGGTAATGAAACCGTTGATTAAACTTGATTTTGCAGAAAGCAGCGAAAATAAGAACGACTGTGTCTTTGATAATGCGTGAAAATAATGTTGATATGTGTAATACTCTTATTGCTAGAGCGATAGTAATATTAGCCTTGATTTATATGGGGTTAATGCGGGTTGCATACATGCGCCTGAAACACTGACACGGCCTCGCGTATCCTCCACGCAAACTGACAATGAATACCAGCCTCAGTGTCTTGCGGTAGAGGCGATACCGTACCAAATACGCCGGTCAACATCGCCCTAGGCGCCGTGCCTCACTCACACTAACACACGGCCAGTATGCTGCTGCTTTAACGGTATTATATATGACTGGATTTGTTTACTTGGACATACTCCACTGCGAAATAAATGACTGTCGAAAGAAAACTGAAAATAATTATATATCTTACACATAACTGTAACTAACAATAAATGTCCTGAACAAAGATCTTGTTTTTGTAATACAGACATATATTTTCGTCGTTAATACGAGGAACCGCAGAAAACAGTACAAATACAAATAAGCATAACATTGAAATTGTTTATTTACATTACGTTTATATATAATCATTTCCCACTAAAAAAAACAGTAGTGAGTTACCACGAACTAGACTTTTTTTACCGTTGAAAATGATGTCATTATCTACAGAGCATAAAAGATTAAGAATAGTTGACAATTCTGTCAAAAATGTCCACATGCATTAACGTCCAGATAATAACTATAGTATTTGACAAATAAAATTTTATCGCAAACACCGTGTCTCAGTTGATGTATGAGATACAAAATTCATAGTTCCATGTCGCTTAAGGATGAGATTTATTATTTGATACTTTTATGCAGACATAAGTTTAGGTAATAAGTCTCGTACTAACTAATTACATAGAATAAAATATAATTCAGAAAAAATTATAATTTTACATTAGTACAATAAACGATTAAACTTTAAAACATTATTTTTGATTCCATTCCGCAAAGCAAAAAAAAAAAAAAAAACCTGTGTGTAGGCCTACTCGTTTTTACATAGTAAAACGATAACGTTAAATTTCGCAGTTCTTATACGCTACTGACTAAAAATTAATTCGTCTGCAGATATAAGATGACACAGCAACGAATATTTTACGATCTACTAAACTAAAATCCAATATCTATCTCGCAAATATATTTTGCATTTTGGAAGAAAAATAATAATGTCTACATAAATTTACATTATTCAATAATTTGAAATATCATTAACGTTTCTACTTTTTACAGTTAGAGATTTAATTTCACCTCTCTTGGAATCTATATTTTCTGATAATAACACCATGTATGTAGATGAGCTTGTTTTCAAAATGCTGCAAAATTACAAAAAAAAAAAAAGTAGCATGCAAAAACTTTAGTACAAATAACTTTTACTGAACAAAATTATAAGAAGATAAGTGTACTTGTTGAACAGTATTCCGATAAAATATTAAATGACATACTACGGAGGCTGATACTGGACAATATCTAAAATAACCGTGCGAAAAATTACCTATCGGTATGAGGTAGTAGCCTATTGTTGAATAATTAATTGCTAATAAAATTTAAACTTGCAATCATAAACTTTATATTATTTACACGCTTGGCATACAGCTGTTTTTGTTTTAGTCATTTATTTTCGTCGAGCAAAGTAGGTTTTTTTCGTCACATTGTTACGTTGGCATCGTTACCCGAGTCCTTGCAGAATTGCTCAAGCTGTCCCGTACTGCTGTATAGCGTATTTGATAAGATAATCGACGTTTTGCTGGCAAACAGATTTGAACTACAAAAAAAAAACCAGAGATACGGTGTTAGCTTGGTTTTGCTGGTTAGATCATAGTTCATTCACATTACAAGGTCTAGTAAATTAAAATAAGAAAATTAGTTTTCGTTAATGCATTATTCGATGGAAGATTATGTTTACACGGTATCCATAACTGTTTTAATAGTGACAATCATAACGGTAAAAGATCTCAAAAGTGTCACAAAGAATTAAATTGTTTTCTAATCAAATATAAAAAATAACTTTTAGGTTTCCACTCAGCCAATTTTTTCGTCTGGGAGGTACGATATTCCAAATAGATTTAAAAGACCATACTTCGAACGCTGTGTAGAAATTTGCGTTACTTAATGTATATTGGATATAATTCCAGATATTGTGGGGAAATTTAAGGAGAGTAACTTCGTGAAAACGGAAATGCGATCTAAGAAACGAAAATGTGAACGCTCGTTTATACGTGAGGAAAAATATGTACCGTTTGAAAAGTAATATGAGTTATTTGTCCAAATTACAGTTGTACGTAAGCCAAACACACACACAGTGCGTTTTCTTGCTAACATAAATAGCGGAGAAATGGGCAAGTGTAAAACGTAAGAACATTAGTATTTGTTGCGAGTTTCTTCAAAATAAATTCACAAATGTAATAGCCTACTGATAATTTCAGACTTATTTTAACTGTATAGGCCTACTACACATTTTTTAAAAATAAATTTCGGTTTTTCGTCTTTTGTCAAAGGCTATTATCTTTAAAATTTACAAAAATTCATGATAGTAAGAAAGTCGGAAAAGAAAATGGCATTGTAACACAGAATAGTAAATACTGCAATACGTAACGGGATACACGCAGAGAAATACAACACATGCATGGTGTGAAACGTGCACAATGTTAGGTTGTACCTACGGGAAATAAATTTTCTGCGTCTACCTTGTAGCATAGAAATATAATCAAACGTACCAATTCCCCACAATGTTATTTCAAGAACGTTTTTTAATTTACAAATTCGTAATTAATTAAATATAACACTAATATGAGATCTGTGAATGAGAGTTTGCCATACACAAATGTTTCTATGAATGCAGAGCTGACAAACTAATGGATTATTTTTAGGAACTGCCCGAATTCAAACGCGTGCACGTTTTCGTTAATTTCACAACCACCTAACGACTTATTTGAAAGCTACTGGAGAGAGACGCATTCAGGAATTTAGTACTGAAGAAGCATGAGTAAAGCTTGAGATGTTCGGTGAAAAGAATTTTGCAAGAATGTGTTTCAATGTCTTATGCGCCGCTCTGCTTCATGATCAGTGATTGAATATGCTCAGAGTTTAGGGGTTCTACCCACAAATCACGCGTGGTGTTATAGTTACCTTGCTCTGATTGACCCAGTCAAATATGTGACGCATCTACACTAACACATTCTGCCAATAACCATGAAGCAAAGCTGCAGAAGGAATCGAAACAAATTATTGCAAATTCTTATCAAAGAAAAATCATTGGCTCTAGACATAAGGCATAAAACAAGGAAAATATTAACAACTATTAATACGCAAACGTCATTCTAGGTATTTTTTTATTAAAAACATTAAATTTTCTTTTTAAATAATGGTAGTTCAAATTTGGCAATCATAAGTACTACAGAAGTTACAGTTATTTTCTAGTTGTTTCTCACTTTTGGAGGATAGTGCTGATGTCTTGTCTTAAGTTTCGTCCAAGTAGGACGTACATGTGTTAGCAGCAGGAGATCAAAAATCAAATAGCTCTATCCATGTTATTAAACCACTTCTTTTTCGAGAAACTTAGGCCACAAATTAATTGGTGCTCCAACTCGTTTACTTCGAACATGTTCAGCTTAAGTGACGGTTATACATGTATGCAAACCAAACTTGTTTCGACCTCGACTCCGCCGCGTTCACCCTGAACATGATTCTTAAGTAGTACCGAACGACTCATATGTGATGCACTCCTATTGGTTTCTTCGAAGGAAACAATCTGTGTTACTAATACGACTTTTTTATGCGGCGTTATGCATTATTTAAAGTTAGTCTAACTTAATACAGTGTTTACAATTGTTATAGGAATAAGACTTCGAACTTCAGTAACATAAATATGTTAATAATTGTATTGTAATCTTATATGTGATACATTGTTCACTTTAGTCGAAACTACACATGCCTGCTCTCTGTTGGTAATCTAATGAACTCGGTTTACAGATCTTTACAATTTTGTGAAGCCCGAAATGTGGTTTATCCCGATATATAATCAGTTTACCTTACAAGCATAACAACAATTTATATACTTACACTGTAATAAAATGTCACGAATGCTACGTGCACAAACCTATGTTATAATATTTTAATATGGTACACTTTACATTCCATGTTTGCTGAGGCTAGAAAGTTCATTGATTTCATCATGTTTATAATTACGCGTCCAATGTTAATCATGATAAAACATAGATGTTGAATATGTTCAATTTATACATGTTGAATACCTCTTGTGTAACTACTATAAAATAATTCCATTACCGAAGTAAACTTCGTACGGTTTAATCTTATTGATAGTTATATAAAATGTTCAACGTTTTTTTTTGCTTTGTAGGGGGTATATACACTTCAGGGTGCACCCCTGTTCTGCAAAATATTCAGCCAGTAATAAAGATGTAACGAATTGCATGGCCAATAACACTGTATCGTTGTGTCAATATGCAGCCAGTGAGCAGCTCCTAGTACGAGCCCTATTTCCGGCCATTAACGGCGTCGTTACGAAAGTTTAAACAGCAAAAATAATTTCGTATAGTTAAAGTGATATATAGCCTCCTTACCTAAGGAAAAATTCCCTTATGAAACAACTTTCCAGTTCATGTGTTAGTGTGTGTTATCCTGTGTATACACCTTTTGAATTCGTGTCCGTAATTGATTGAAGCAATTATTAATTACTTTTCACCCTGTCAGGAGCTTATTTTAAAAATGGCGGCTGATTAAACTTAGCTCATGATATCACGAATCATTTTATCAGAACGATACCCTTTTATTTTCCACAGTATGCCATGGAAAAGTACAACGATATAGGTCCACGTTTTAGACAGCATGTTTCAATTAAAGTTAGTGTTCATTTTGAGAACTACTTGACCAATTCGAACCAAATATTCTTTAACAGATTTCGATTAGGGACAGGGAAATTTCGCGAATTCCACGACCTGTAGGTTAGAATCAACTTTCCTATGCATACTCAAGCCCCGACTATTTGTCCACTAGCCGTTACTCGGTGGAACAGCAGACATTGAACGAATAGACGGGACGTAATTATGCACAGGACAATGGATTTTAGCATGTATGACATTGGACTCGCGAATTTTTCTGTCTCTAATTACGATCTAAGCTTTGGATTCAAAATAATAAATTATTGTAGGGTCACTACTTTAGGAGACAGCACAAAGTTAAATATTTTGTTATATGTCAAAACTTGCTTGACCGATCGAAACCAAATTTTATACTTTAACAGAAAACAACCCAAGTCTTAAACTCAGTCGAGCCTATAGTTGTAAAGCCTCTTTTTTTAAACCTAGCACATAATAAACAAACAAAGATTTCATGCCATATTTCAGACACTACTGAACTGATTACGACAAAATTTTATTGCGCAGTAGTTCTTTACCAAAGCTTTTTTCGTTACAGACATACATCATTTTGGAAAATAACACAATTTATGCAAATAAAATTTTTATGTCATATCACTAGTCGACAAAATCAAACAATATTTTTTTTTAATTTAAAATTGCATCACATTACGTTTAAATTCAATTGAATACTGTAGATTCGCCAACTTAGAAGTTTACACAATTTTAGTACATAGATTTTTATTTAATGTTTCGGAAAACTGTAAACCGAATTAAACAAAACTGTATAGTTAGACAGTTCATCATATAAATTTTTGAAGTCAATTCAGTGCTGTAGGTTCAATGTTTTGGAAGATAGCAAAATATAAGTAACTGTGGATTTTATGTCCTATTTCGGAATGTACTGGACAAATTTAAATGCTATATTATGACAACTTATAGCCTAATCCAAGCAATTAAAAGAAATAAAAAACAAATAAAATACACGATCCGATCATAAACATATTGTAAAATGTAAATTTCTCATATTTTCAGCACGTTTTAAATAGAGATAATTGCAAGAATCTTTCGTGACACCGTATTTTGCAAACCAGTGTGTTCGTCTACGACTTGCATGATTGCAGGATAGTTATGTAGTTATTTAGTGACGAATTACAAATATTCAGTTGTAGCGGCGCACCTGGCTTTTCATTGGCCTAGTCAGAAGAGGCACGTCAATAATAAACTGAAGCCAAGCAGTCAACTATTCCCGCGATTAATTATTGTCCCTGCTACGTATAAAGTATTACAGATTAAGTCTGGCGAGTTTTCTCTATGTGCCAGTAGCCGTTAAGAAATTTAACTTGGAATAAACGTAGTATGGAAGTATTTATACCTTTAAAAATAGATTCATTGATTTATTTAACAATAAAATATTCAAACTCCGAAGGTACAAGTTTGATATTCAGAGCTCTCAGTTTCAATAAAATATGAAGAGATGAAATCATTGTGTGTTTGTCTTACACCGTATATTAATGAAACAAATATTTCTCTGTAGCTCAAAATAATCGTTGTCATAAACAACAATACGATAATTTCAAGAATTTGAATGGCTATTATGGTTCCTGCTATTGCACTGAGATTGTACAGTACTGAGCAAACACCAGTTTACCTTGCAACTGCTCAGCACACGCCACTGCTAACCATTATTCGGGCATTAGGGGCGCGGTTCACCTTAGTTTGCAACGTCTTTATAGATTTTTATATTTGTACCAAACCTTTTTTTTTCTTCTTATTTTAGACATAAATTGTGATTAAATCTTCATCTTAGGAAACTTTTGTATCTCTCATAGTTTTTGCGTAATGAGTCGTAAACGACAAAATTTTCACTTGACGGTTTTAAGTACGCCACTAAAACCAACTGACATACCAAACCGACAAAATTCACAGTGTATAACAAATATCTGGTACAAATATAAAAATAAAAAATACGTTGAAAACCGAGGTGATTTTTTTTTTCAGACTGGTCCCAATAACTCAAATACTTTAGAACAAAAAGCTTTGAAAAAATTTCAGACAATGTACACTCACACGATGCACTATTCTACAGGTGCATTTTTAAACATAATGTACCATTCGTCAGGAAAAAATATTTTGCTTCATTTAGGCTTATTTTCACGACAAAAACATGGTACTTTGGGTGACGAAATCTAAAAAAGCGTTCAGTACATTGCTACACAAAAATTCAGCTACAAATTATGACATATTAGTTTCAAAACTGTGGAACAAAATTTTGATACGAGTATTAGGTGGTATAAAAAAATATTTTCAAAATTACTGCAAAACTAAGGAAAAAAGCCTTAAACGGAACCAAATAAATTTACGTAGTGCGTACGGGTTAGAATAGCCCAGTTACTTCAAGTCTGTCGCCAAATAGCAACGCGAAATTTGTCTTTAGTTATTGCCCAAAAGCTGCTGTAAAATTATACTGAAGCTAGACGAAATAGAATATAGTTAGTAGAGCCAGTCGGATGACAGCCTGGTATTAAGCTACAGTTACCTACCTTGTAAGTGTAGATGTGACTGAAAGGAGACACGGTAGGTGCTATGGTTGGCGGCACTGTACCTAGCTGACCAAGTGTCGACACTTGTTTGTTGACGGCGTGCACACACACAAACACACGCCCGCACCGCGAGACGGCAGTGACGTAACTATACTGTGCGAGAGCTGCAGATGATTGTCCGCGGCTGTGCGAGCGGCAGCGACTGACTGTGTGTGTACTGTAGTACTGGGGCATGGCAGAGGAGGTGGGGAGGTAATGCCCGCCCGAGCCCCGCCTCCTCTGCGCGTGACGTCACCAGACACGTGCCAACTCTCAGGCGGCTGGCTGGCTCGCTACTGCACACGTGTCATCCACCACATATTTATATATAGTACCGTCAACTGGAGTTACTTGAGAGTTGAGACTGCAGGAAAACTTGCGACACTTTTTCTAAGATTTTTATTTCACACACAGCAGCCAAAAGAGTAAGAATAAACACAAGGAACCATTACCGTAAGTATCCTACTTATATATAGAGCATAGTTTCCTCATTCAGGGCTGCAACATACAAAATAAAAATTCCTGAATAACGTCGTAAGTTATCCTGCAGTCCCAAGTAACCCCAGTTGACGGTAAACAATGTTTATCCTACACCTTTCTAGGGAAGTGCCTTACGGTTGGTCCTTTCTCATTCTTGCCAATTTAGATAACATTTTGGTTCTTCCCTGTGTTGAGGACGCCGCCTAACACGCACTTAAAATGCGTTGCGGTGTATTCGTAAACAAGTTTTGTTTTAAACAAACTTTTCCATGTGTGTCCAATGTGTCAATAAACGAAAAGAAAATATACTTCAAACGATGACAGAACGGTAGTTTCAAACCATCACGTCAAATAGAAAAATAATTTCCGAGTCTCTCAAAATTAGCTATAACAACTTTATCAACCTGTTTATATCTGAAAAACTACTTACAGGATACGTGTGAAACCACTCATGAAACATGCACTGGACTTTGCTTAAAACTTTTCACAAGTAGAACAATGGGGTCACCGCTGAGAGTGTCAGTCTGGTGAGTGTTCTACAGTACCACTGCACACAGTTTCAGTGGCTTGCAGTAGAGGCGACGCCGCATCAGATGAGCTGGTCAACATCGCCCTTGGCGCTGTGCCTCACTCACACAAACATACGGCCAGTATGCGGCCGGCTTCAGAATGAGTGAGAGATTCTGGTCAGCGCTTAACAGCGAGGTCTTCGGCGCTAGTGGGGGTGATATGATGTGAGTATGGAGCAGCGCTAGAATGAATGGGCGAGGGAAACGGGAGATCTCCGAGAAAACCCGCTGACCAGCGCATCGTCCGGCACGATTCCCACATGTGAAAATCCGGGGACCGACTCCGACGGGAATCGAACCCAGACCGCCTTGGTGGGAGGTGAGAGATCTGACCTCTCGGCCACAGCGGACCCGCCGGATTCAGGCCACGTACGGTAATTTTTCCTTGATTTTGAAAATATTTAATACAAAGGAACATAATTTAATATCAAAGAATCCCTACAATATTTTTTCACAATGAAATCATAATTTGTAACTTACCGTTTTTGTAGCAACAAACATAATTTTAGTATCAAATTTTCGCCTCCGTATAGTATCACCCGTTTTGTTAGGAAAATACTACTAGTCAAAACAAACAAAATAATTGTTTGCAAATAAACTGTAAATTATTTTGCACAACACCTACATACAATTGTACACCGCATGGCTGTCACAGTCTTGAATTTAGTCAAAGAATTCCGTTAAAAATATTTTGAATTTATTGTACCAAAAGGAAAGAAACTACCTAGCATAGCCATAAAAGTAAACTACATTCTGTCTAACAGCCACAATCACGACCATTACCATTATCTTCACAATCATTAACATAATCAACATAACCATACCACCAACATTATAACCACCATCCCCAGCTTCAGCAACATCTGCGACACCATCGCCAACATCTTCATCATAGGTCATCTCAGCGTCATCTGCAGTGTCTACATCGTAACCATAATTTTCATCATAGTCATTATCGTCATAACCATTATCATCATCAACAACAACATCGTTAATTTGTACTGCGGAAAATCGTGGGAAAAAATTTAATGTTATGTAACTGGCATATAGCCTTTAAATGTAAATAATTATCATATATATATCCTATATATATATATATATATATATATATATATATATATATATATATATATATATATATATATATATATATATATTGTAAATTAGGCTAGAATAGTCGTTGAAAGCCAGTTGAAATTGCATTGTGATTAGGAATTGTTTGTCTTATGTGACTCAATAGCAAAATTTTGTTTAAAGTAATTAATATTTAAGTTAGTTTTGAGTACTGACGAGAGGCGCAGTATGATCAGAGGATTGTGGCATTGTGTCACTGCAGATTGATGCTTAACACAGCAGAGGAGGGAAAGTTACGAAAACATAGGGTGAAAGCGAGCGAACAGCCTTGAGCAGACTAAGGGCGTGCAGCTTGGATCCTGAAAATTAGGCAACCAAGAGACGTGGCTACGCCCACCCCCTGCTGTGCAATTTAATAATAACTTTAGAAGTATTCATCAGAATTTTATACAATTTTGTAAACAAGTTTAAAGGGATATTAATGTTAATGTGTGTGAATTTTAAAAGATGCAATAAATTGATACGGAGGAGTGTCAGGGTTTGTTGTCGTCGTCACCCACGAGAGACGCGAATGGTTGAAAGTTTAAATAGGGGGGGGGGGGACCTAGGAGAGTTCGCCACGTAGGCGCGAAGGCGACAGTTAAAAGGGACTCTGGCGACGACCTCCACGAAGTGTGGACGCGTCGCGTGGGGTCACCGCGGACGATAGTAGTAAGCCACATCTATAAAGGGACTCCGGCGACGATCTCCACGAAGGGCGAACGCGTCGAGTGGGGTCACCGCGGACGATTGTGGTAAACCGCGTCTATAAAGGGACTCCGGCGACGATCTCCACGAAGGGCGGACGCGTCGAGTGGGGTCACCGTGGACGATTGTAGTAAGCCGCGTCTATAAAGGGACTCCGGCGACAATCTCCACGAAGGGTGGTTGCGTCGAGTGGGGTCACCGCGGACGATTGTAGTAAGCCGCGTCTATAAAGGGACTCCGGCGACGATCTCCACGAAGGGCGGACGC
>PNEQ01032939.1:0-12915 GCA_003012365.1 Medauroidea extradentata
TATCTAGTACTCAGTCCCTACTTGAATAAGAACTTCAACCTGTCCGCAGTACTGTGTAAATCCTCGGAACACGAAATCCAGGTATTCCCGCCAAGGTTGCTTCCCTCTGCTCCGACCTCTGGCAGCCAGCAGGCACGAGAACACAATGCGAATGAGCTGAGGGGAGGGAGACGGTCCACTCCCCACTACCACTAGACATGTGACCAACACGTCACTGCATCTGGCACCGCCCTCGCTCCTTAACCACGCCTACTTGTGCCTTCCAGCACGTGGTGAGACAAGGCGGTCGCGGTGAAGCCAACCTCGAGGACTTCTCTTAAGGGCGCGGTCTACCGAAATTTTCATCATCAATGTTTTGTTTTTTATTTTTACCAGATATTTTTTTTCTTATTTTAGACACGAAATGTGACTAAATTTGGCTCTCATCAAATTTTTTTATCTCTCATAGTTTTCGCATAATGGCTTGTTAAAGTCATATTTTGCATGTATCCGTTTTAAGGACTACACTAAAACAAACTGATATAACAAACTCAAAAAAATCACAGCGGATAAAGACATTGCAGGCTACAATGACATGCTCATAAAATTAAAGAATGAAAATTATATGTATTTAAAAAAAATATTGAATTTTTAAAATTTTTATTTTCAGTTTTAGTACTTTTTTAAAATTCATATAATTTTAATTCTTTACTTTTATGAGCATGCCATTTTAGCCTGCAATGTCTTTATCCACTGTGATTTTTTAAAAATTTGGTTTATCATTTGGTTTTAGTGTAGTCCTTAAAACGGAAACATGCAAAATATGACTTTAACAAGCCATTACGCGAAAACTATGAGAGATAAAAAATTTGATTAGAGCCAAATTTAGTCACATTTTGTGTCTAAAATAAGAAAAAAAAATCTGGTACAAATATAAAATATAAAAAAAATGGCGATGAAAATTGCGTTAGACCGCACCCTAAAGCAGACTGAGTAATTTGCCACAATTTCCTTCAAGGAATATGTTTCGACTATGTACGCTATGCACCTGAGTTGTTAAGGACACTATATATAGCAACTTACATTGTCATGATTTTAATTTGATATTTGTACCAGATATATTTTTGTTATAGACATAAATTGTGACTAAATTTTGCTCTAATAACATTTCTGTGGCTATCATAGTGGTAATGGCTCGTAAATGTAAATAGTTTGCATGTTAAGATTTTACTTACGCCACTAAAACCAACTGACATACCAAACTGAAAAATTTCACAGTGAAGAACATTTTTGCATGCTACAAACTTGCATACTTATAAAACAAAAAATGTAATATTACAAATATTAAAATAAAAAATTGTCAATAAAAATTGGTGTAGACCGTTCAATTACACACCCGTAATATTTACTGTCCTTGAAAACAAAATTCCTAGGAATATAGTTTCACCCTACTAGCAAATTATAGTAAAACTGCGAAGACAACAGGTAAGTTAGATAGACCTATACAGCATGTAAGATAAAGAGGTTTAGTCATCGTTTCTAAAACCATATACTTAAACATCGATAGCTTAAGGGTGTTCAAGTGCGGTAAATCATAATTTTATATCTTTATAAAATATTGTTAGTTTAGTAGACGATACTTGTGAGTACAGTTTCCTCTTACGAAACAATTTTAACTCGCATAGTTTTCTCATAACGGTGCCACGAAGTCAAAATTAGCTGGTTATGCTGCCATGTAAATAGTGAAAATCAATTTACTTACGTACGTAAAATAATTCACAGTGAAGTAACATACTATGGAATACGTAATAAAACATTTGTAAAAATCCCGCGAACTGTTTTTGTATTTTAAAAAGATTGCTGAATTTGCAACTTTTTTTAAAATATTAAGTTGTGTGTTTTTTTAAATGTTTTATTGCATAACTCATCGGGTGTAAGTTCAAAGTGAACTATTTTGTTTAAGTAGGTCAGTTGGTTTTCACTATTTGCATGGCAGCGTAACAAGCCAATTTTGGCCTTGACACCCGTTATGAGAAAACTATGAGAACTAAAATAGATTCGTAAGAGTAAATGTAGTCACAAGTATCGTCTACAAAAGTAACAATATTTCATGAAAATGTAAAACTACGATTTGATCGCACTTGCAAACCCTTAAGTCGCCACATTGGATTAGTTCATTTATTTTATGTTTCGAGAAGAAAAGTGAAAAATGAGCGATTATAGCGTGGATTATATTTAACTTACGCTGCGGTACAAACTTTGCAGTTAAATTTCTAACGTATGTCTGTACCACAAAATTAAGAATATAAAATAAACTGTTTGACTGATTGCTGCCTTAATATACGTTAAAAGTTTAACTGAGATGCTTGTACTGTAACACAAGATAAATCGAATCAATGATATAATATCAAATTCTACACTTTTTTTCTCAGAATTTGAAAAAAAAGCGAACAAATAAAATACTCCAATAATGGCGACTGATGAACCACCATAATGGTATAACGTAAAAGCCACTGTTCAAATTACCTTTGTAGAACGATGAGGTATAGGAACAATTTGTGACTGATGCGAGTTCTGTAAATATACTCGAATAGTTATAAAGGTGGATTCACAATGCCCCGACGAGGTCGACACAACAGTTCTTTAGTCAAGAAAGTCGATTTTGGTTGCATTCAAAATACTCCGACATGCCGACATGCAGCTCGTCGTGGTTTGACCGTCCACAGTACCAAAATATAGTAGCATTCATATTTTAGTACATGTAAACTTTATTTTAATAAGCTGTTTCAAGAAAATATGTAGCAAATTGTAAAAAAAAAATCATTAAAGAAAATGCAACACAAACATAATGCAAAACGTTCTTCGCTGAAACGAATGTACTTAAAAAAAAATCAATTATTTATTCGCAGACGTCTTAGTAGCTTTGTTTATAAACAAGTAAAAAGTATCTACAGCGAAAATTAACTGAAGTCAAAATACTTTTGGTGAAGTTTATCAACTTTCGAAGTGTTATACTGTAAACAAATAATTGATCATAACAAGTAAAATATACCAAGTATTCTCACTTGCAAGTACATTTGGTTTTGTCAAAATTAGAAATATAATCTACTTTTGTCGGGCTGTTGGGGCGGTAATTCTGCCGGACAGATGCTTGCCTTCTAATGGCTGTTGCTCAAATTGTGTTGTGTCGGAGCTGTTGGGTTGGGCTCGTCAGGGCATTGTGAATGCATCTTAAGGGGCCTCCCTAGATAAGCTGCGTTTGTGTGTGAGAGGCAGGGGCGGTAAGGTTGCATTATCGCCTCTCCGCGCAAGCCACTCAGCTGGCATGCAGTGCTTTACTACTATCCTTTTCCCACATTATTTCGTCTGTGGTCAGCATAGTTCAAAGTCTAACGCTTGATTGTATAGTTGTGTTTTTCGAACCCGGTTGTTGTTTTTACAGTCTGGAAAATCCCATTTTTGACCACTTTGAGGGGGCCGAAAATTATGTTTCTAATAAACGTGGTGCAATTTTGGAACTATAGTGACATAGTTTGAAGTGTGTGTTCTTTCCGTAGATAAACATATATAATGCGCGTTTAATAGTTTCGTCAAAAAAAGAATAATCGCAACTCGCTGCAACGCATTCGAAGCTCAAGTAGGGACATGGTTTAGCAGTTAGACACTCAGGAATTAATTTGGTGGTAGGAATTTTGGTGGGAGAAAAAGAGGGGGGGGGGTGGAAGGTAAGAAAGAGGTGTTCAAACGGACAAATAAGGAATAGGAGATGAAAATAATGTCGACGAAGCTGTCTGGTCGAACACAGTTACAAGTTTCCGAATCTCGCGTTTTGCCGACCGGAAGGCCGGAAGTCACCTTGGAAGTTTTTGTCGCCCAAGTCAAGTTTTTCCGGTCGCTGGGTTCATTAATGACTCTTACTTCTCTCCTAAACTCTCATCTCTAGGAGTTTACCAGCGGCTTTCTTCTATAATGTCGTCCCTTTCGCACAACGCATAATCATATTACGCAGTGTGCGCACGGATTCGTGGAAATCTTGAAAGGTTTTCGAGCATCAGCGGTTGCTGAGTTCGTCGACGTAGAAAAGTTCGCTGGAGCGAAGCCGGGAGATTGTAGTTAGTGATTACTTCACAATATTTCTGCCCGACTTGTTCTAAGTAGGATATAACATTCGGGTATGAGCAGTTGGAAGAGTGAGATAGAGTGAGTGAGAGATTTTGGTCAGCGCTTAACATCGAGGTCTTTAGCGCTGGTGAGAGGTGACATGATGCGATTATGGAGCCGCGCCGGAATGAAGGGCCGGGGGAAACAGGAGACCCCCGAGAAAACCCACCGACCAACGGCATCGTACGGAACGATTTCCAAATGAGAAAATCCGGGGACCGACCCCGTCGGAAATCAAACCCGGATCGCCTTGGTGGGGACCATTTGGCCTCCTCGGCCCCCAGCAGATGTAAAAGTCGTATTAACAAAAGTACACCTTTCTTAAAGGAATATAAATATTAATTTTTCTAATAATGTTTACGTAAGAAAACTGTGCATCAGGATAATAAAATGACTTGCTTTCATGATATACACGCTCTTAAATTTATTAATAACGGCATTTATTGGAGGAAACGAGTAAGCAGTACTAAACACTCACAAGGAAATGAACGGAAGAATGAAACATGGAAAAACTTTCTTGCATACAGTTACTGAAAACAGTTATTAGATAAAATTAACTTACATTTAATTGAGGTACATTTACCCCGGCGGAGACTTTAAGTGGGATTACGACCTGCCATTTTTAAAAAATGGAACTTGTGCACTTAATTTAGCCTACAAATTATCTATGTTCGTTTACGCTTCGACAAGGTACAGGAAATAGTTTTTATCGTTGTATACAGTTGGCATTGCTTGACTACTATTGCTTATACTATACATGTGACCATCCGTAGAAAAAAAAACTACTTTCTTTCTCTGAAAGGTTACTAGTCAAAAACTAAGAAATGTAGTGAAGCTGCGACAGTTTGGTAACGATTAAGAATTGAGTATCTGTGCCATGTAAGACGGGACATTTTGATAAATCTCAGTGTCTGGAATTTACAGCAAAAATGGAAAAATTCGTAGTTGGCAGGTGCTGGTCCTCCTAACGTCAATAATACTTATATGAAAACGGCTAAGTCACGCACATTGTTATGGTGTCGCAACCCCGCGGCGTTGGTGGCGTCGCAGAAAGACGGTCAGTGGGTGCTGGGTAATCAACAAGCCACCAAAAAGAGGCGGATTGCGGCAACAGAGGTGTCCCAGGAATCCGATGACTGGAGGAGTTAAGTGAGTCTTAACGCTTACCCAACACCCTTGCAAAACTCCTGGATTCAGGAGGGATTGCTCAGCCCCTGAGCATAGCTAAGAGCCAATCAGAAGGGATGATTCTGATGGCACGGAGGGGGTGCAAAGTATATGGTACAAGGCGCTCACGGAAACTATTTCGGATCCACTCGATAGCGAGTAAACCTGTCGGTGCGATAAAGATCTGCCGGCCCGTAAGATCTCAAAAGGTTCAACTGTATCCCGGTGCCGGATCCCGTAGATCTACCCACTCGGGAGCAGGGTAGATAGCAGCCATCAGACGATATTAAGGAAAGCAGGCGTAATAAGTAAACAGACTCTCGCATGTGTAGATAATAGAACACATTATGTTGTAAGGCGGTTTGAGTGAATGTTCACGTAAAATACGATGTCGGATCGTAGTATTTTTGTTGAACGAGAAGTCAGGAGCAGTTTATCAAGTAAAAATATCGCCAGAGTACGTAATTCAGGTATGGAATAAATTATTATTACTAGTACGCGATTTTAATACTACATACGTATATTATATCAGCACAAAAGGATATTCTTCACTGTTTTAACCTTGTCCATAACATAGGTCTGCCAGATCGGCGACTGAAATTACTGCTTCTGCAGATTTTGCTATTTCTTTTAAAAGCCACTAAGTAACTACTCTTCACATTCACGACCGCTCGTTAAGCAAAAAACGACTGAGTAAATCCAGTTACGTGATCAGCACTATCGACCCAGTACGTTTCCGTAAGCACCTATAGACACCTGGGAAAGTTAGAGTAAGTCAGACAGAGAGTATTCTTCCTTGGACGAGGACCGCACCTAGGGACTCTGGGTTCGAGTCTGGGTGTGACCCTCTGATTAGAGCGAGCATCGACGACGAAGGACTTCATCTCTATCTTCAACGGCGAGGGAAGGAGAGCGATCCTTTACCTATCTCCTGCCTCCCCTTATCCTAACTCTTCCACTTCCCTCTTATTCTGTATTACTTTATTTTTTATCTTCTATAACTAATATACTCTGTTACTTTTAATATCTAGCTTAATTATCTTCCGCTTCCTAACTAAACTACGTAACATGTTAATCCACCACGCTACAATATTCCTGAGAATGACACACTGGGTTTATATTGCGATACACGAAGGGATGAGTTGTTCCGATATCGCTTGTCACTGCACAGACCTCCGCTCCGTTCATTCGTCATGTTTGACGTACAGGGCCAGGTCTCTGTGGACTTCCCACGTCCCAATGATGCTGGGAAGCCGAAGAAATGCGTGCGGGCCGTTATATTTCCCCAACGATTCCTTGACTCGATTCGACACGTATTACCGAGCTAGGAAGAGCAACGGTAGCACGTAGGTCTTGCATTCAGAGGACTCGGTTTCGATCGCCGGCTCCGGCCATCCTGAATTTGGTTTCCCGAAATCTCTCCAGGCAAATACTGGGATGGTTACTAAAGGGCGCGGTCTACTGCAATTTTCATGACCATTTTTTTAAATTTTTTATTTGTACCAGATTTTTTTTCTTATTTTAGACACAAATTTTGACTAAATTTGTCTCTTATAAATTTTTTTAGCTCTAATAGTTTTCGCGTAATGGCTTGTTAAAGTCATATTTTGCATGTTTCCGTTTTAACGACCACACTAAAACCAACTGATATAACAAACTAAAAAAAAAAAAAATCACAGTGGATAAAGACCTCGCAGGCTACAATGACATGTTCATAAAAATAAACAATAAAAATTATTTGTATTAAAAACAATTATTGAATTTTTTAAATTTTTATTATCAGTTTCAGCATTTTTTAAATTCAAATAATTTTTATATTTTATTTTTATGAACATGTCATTGTAGCCTGCAATGTCTTTATCCACTGTGATTATGCAAAATATGACAACAAGCCTTTTACGCGAAAACTATGAGAGATAAAAAAATTTCATAAGAGCCAAATTTAGTCACATTTTGTGTTTAAAATAAGAAAAAAATATCTGGTACAAATAAAAAGTATAAAAAATGGTGATGAAAATAGTGGTAGACCGCGCCTTTAACAAAGGCCATGGCCGACTCCTCTCCCAGCTCCTGTCATTGTACCAAATTGTGTGTCAACGTCTCTAATGACCTCGTCGACGAGACATATAAGCCCACCTCCCACATACGCATATTCCAAGTGCCGATAACCGGCAATATAACGACAGATATACAGTATTAAAATTTGGAGACATGTTATTGGGATGCGAGATATAAATTATTCTCATTTTATTTCATTGTACTGCAAACATGAATGGAAAACCAAGATTAAGGTTCCTATCTTCCCTATTTACCCGCTCTTGAAACGCATTGCAGCGAGTTACAAGCTATCATATTTGTAAGATACATCTCAACACGCAGTTTGTACATCTACGAAAAAAAAAACACACATTTTAAACAATGTTTCTATAAGATTAAAAATTATGATCTTTTATTGGAAATACGTTTTTCTAGACTCTTAAAATGACTTAAAATAGCTTTTTTAAACTGCCGTATCTAGTAAAATTACAACCAGATTCGAAAAACACGATAATATAAATAAGTGCTGGAAATTGAACCATAAGTATCACAAATAAAATAATACGGTCACCGCTTAAAGTCTTATAGGAAAATGAATAATAGTAAAGCTCTGCGCACCAGTTGCTGGGTTTGTGTGTAGAGGCGATAATACATTACATACGCCGACCTACGTCACTCTTAACGTTCCATCGGTTTTGTGCCTCACATACACCAACGTAGCCTACCTAGATAAGAACCTTAAGGCCTTGTTACGGAGTTTTGCAGTGATTTCGAAAATATTTTTTTTTATTGCTACCTAATACTCATATCAAAATTTCGCTGCACAGTTTTGACAATTATATGTTATAATTTGTACCTGAATTTTTTTTTGTAGAATTATACTGAACGGATTTTCAGATTTCATTACCCAAAGTACCACGTTTTTCGTCATGAAAATAAGCAAAAATGAAGGAAATAATTTTTTTTTGCTGCCGAATGGTTCATTATTTAAAAAAACGCGTTCACAGTATTGTGCATGGTGTGATTGCACATTGACTCAAATTTTTTCAAAACTTTTGGTTAAAAAATATTTGAGTTATTGGCACCAGTCTGAAAAAAACTCGGAAACAAGCCCTTAATACAGCAAACGAATTTAAGGTTTTTAAATTGCGACGTGTTTATGAAAATAATCTGCCTTAGTTTGATTAAATGGCTTCCTTCACAGATAATTTCAAATTGTACGACAACAGTTGTATGTAAACTTAAGAGCAAGTAGTTCTTGTGGTCAGACGAACATCTCACCGGGTATACTCGTTATCTCTATGCTGAAAGACACTTATTCAGGACGTTAAGACATTCAGTAGCCAAACTGTAATGTCTTTGGACTGATTGTAGTACAAAAGTCCTACACATTTATATAAGGAAAAGTGAGTCATACCGTTAAGAAGCATGGAAAGGTACGACGTCGAGCGGACGATTAGAATACTCTGTCGTCAATAAATTCTGAACTACTCATCAAAATTTGATGAGGTTTTTTGTCGAGTAGATATTTTATCAGCGGATATTTATTTATATAGCCCTATGCAGTGGTGCGCTTCACTTTCGAGTAAAAAATTAAAAGCTGTTGTTAGAAAAATAAGGTCTTGAAACCACAAAATCTACAAAAATGAAAACTGTAATTTTTATAACTTTAAATATGATAATTTCTAGGCTCCCATAATAACCGAATTTAAATAGTACTTGCGTTTTGATTTGAAAATAATTTTAGTATCGGAAATTTCTGCGAGAGAAGTTCACGGATTTTAAGATTATTTTCAAATGAAAACGTGACTATTTTTGAAATTCGGTTTTCACAGAGGGCAAATACGTATCTAGAATAGTTACTCATCGTGTACCGGCCAAGAAATTCATTTTAAAGCATATTTTATTAATTAATAACGTTTCTGTAGATGTATGAAGTAGCCGTTCGTAAAAATTCGTAGTTTTCGAATTCGAAAACTTCCGTTTATTCGGTAGGTTGGATTAGATTGCATTGGTTAGGTTAGTTCAGGCTAGTTTGGCTTAGGTTCGGTTATTTTTCAAAAATGTTTTCCATTTTTTGTTAGGTTAGGTAAGTTTAGGTTACCTGACCTATCGAATAATGGAAAACTTAACAGTAAAATAACCTAACATAAGCAAAGCTAACTTAAACTAACACAAACAAACTTAAACTAGCCTTAACTAACTTAAACTAACCTAACATAACCTTACAAAAACTACTTATGAAGTCTATAGAAACATTTTCCATTGGTAAACAATGCCTTTAAAATTATTCGTTTGGCGTTACATATTGAGTAGTAATTCCTGATATTTACTGCGGGGAGGTTGACACATTTGAATGGTTTTAATAATTTTATATTTGTACGAGAAATTGTTCGTTTTGTAGGCAAACATTGTGACCACTTCTTACTGTAATGAACATTTTTATATTTTTATAGTTATTGTACAGTAGCATGTTAAGACCCAAATTTGCATAAGACGGTTTATTACAATAAACGTAAACAATCAGATACAGAAATGAAATAATTCTCACTGAATGACAGTGTTACGGGCTACGTCAAGACGTGTACTTTTAAATGTCCAAATTGACAACTTTTTTTGGAATTTTAAAATATTTCATTAAAATACAGACATTTTTTCAGCAATTTTTAAGAAATACAAAATGTTAATTTTATACATAGCCGTGACAATGTTCTTTGCTGTGAATTGTTTCATTTCTGTAAGTCAGTTGGTTTTTATTTCTTTTAATAAACCGTTTTATGAAAATTTGGACTTGACCTGCCACTATACAAATCTATGTGACCTAGAAAATCTCAACATGTGTCTATAAAATAAACAATATCTTGTGCAAATATAAAAATTATCAAAACGTTGAACGGGTGAGATGAAAAAGGAAAACATTCCACATTTTACCGAAAATAGAGTGAGATAAAGAAAGAAAATATGCAATGATTACTTTCACTGCTTTAAATTAAGAAACTATGTTTTGAAATAAGTTGTAAAAGTTAATCATTCCCTTATTAAGGCCTTGTTACGGAGTTTTACAGTGATTTCGAAAATATTTTTTTTATTGCTACCTAATACTCATATCAAAATTTCGCTGCACAGTTTTGACACTTATATGCTATAATTTGTAGCTGAATTGTTTTGTAGAATTATACTTAACAGTTTTTTAGATTTCATTACCCAAAGTACAACGTTTTTCGTCGTGAAAATAAGCAAAAATGAAGGAAATTATTTTTTTGCTGGCGAATGGTACATTATTTAAAAAAACGCGTCCACAGTATTGTGCATCGTGTGATTGCACATTGACTCAAATTTTTTCAAAACTGTTGGTTAAGAAATATTTGAGTTATTGGCACCAGTCTGAAAAAAACTCGGGAACAAGCCCTTAAGGCGTATTGATCCCTACCACCTTGGATTTATGTGTTTTTTTTTCGATAACTTCTGTTCCAGTCGATGTAGCAAAATTTTGTCACGAAATGGCATAGATACAAACTTAATCGTCTGTAATTACTGCATTATTTTGCAACGGGAAACAGCTGAAAAGGAAAAATTGCTTTATTTACGGGAGCGATTACAGAGGCCATCAAATTAACAGAAACAGTGCCATATGGATTCCAAAAAGTGAATGAAACAATAAACTATGCCTTGTCGGCGTGAAAAAAGCAAAACAATGTGTCTATTCCCTGATTTTTTAAGAAAAACCGTAAAACCAATTTGCGTTGTCATGATTGGCTACTCGCCACAAGAAAACCTGCAGTAGTGTTTCTTTTGTTAATGTAGTCTGTTGTATTGTGAATGTACATCAGTAAAGTTATAAATGTTTGGTTAGTATAGTGTAGCTAAGGTTGATTCCACTACGGGTTAGAAAGATCAATGTTAAAAGTTTGGCACAGGGAAAATTTCTGCCGTTTCAAAGCGCTGGTATCGATAATTGGCGCAAACTGATCAATCACATAGCTTTCCTGAATTTTAAGTTATATATATATATATTCACTTTGAAATTAAATTAAGTGACTTCTATCACTTTCAAGCCTAGTTAATATTTATTAGTTTTAGTACCGTTTCGTATTTTTCTGGTCAAGTAGTGAAAGCAACGACACTAGCGGCAGAAATTTTCCCTGTGCCAAACTCTCCCATCATAAGAAAACACATTTTCTTTCCGATCTGTAGTAGAATTAACCTTACTGTAGGTATGATGACATAGAACATACTATTCTTGTGATTTAATGCACTTGTATTTTGAAAACAAGTCTGCAAATTTTAGTTTAATCTGACTTCAAAATACTCTAAACTCATCGAGATTGAAAAGGAAAACATACCTTCAAATTTTAATGCAAATAACTTTGTGTTCACGAAAGGTATTATGTTTTTCAGTCAGTGAAATATTTACGTAAGTCCTAACAAAACAGTGGCCGATTCAACTTATAGTTTAGAAGCAAAACGGTTTTTCTATTTTCCCGGAAGTTTACCGAAGTGTAATATGCCTTCTTCATTTAACTCATTCAATTAATATTTAAAGGGATCCCCCTTTAAAACTCTTGTGCATCGATGTGATAAGCTAACATTTGGGGGGGGGGGAGGCAGAATAGGTTGAGAAATTGTAAGATCGCGGGGATAAATTTAGTGATCTACAGCTTCCACTGGGTGAGTTTGCCTTGGACTATAACCGAGGTCAGTCAGAACGGCAACCCGGTTTCGAAGACCCGGATTCAAACGACCTAGAACTGCGAACCCCTGACACAACAATGCAGCTCTCGAGAGAGGAATCTCGCAGGCAGGAATGCCAGCGACGACCTACGGAGACTTCTAACATAACCCCGCACCCAGGAAGTTGCAATACCTCTCTTTACATTCTCAAGCAGCTTTTTATATGATATTTGCAAAACCCATACGAGATGGTGATCTCTCGTGCGAGAACTTCTTACGCAAGATGTATCTCGAATCAGGTAAGGAAATAGAGAAGCTCTAGAAGCTCTGATTTATCGTGGAAGAAGTTAGTGATAGTTTGATAGACTTCAATATAAGAAGTCCATATCAGAAGTTCTTTCTTCATTGGTGTGTCGCCATCTGACTGGACCAATGATAACTCTGGAACGCCTTTACTGAATGTCTCTGATTTGTCTTTAAGGGGCCTCCCTACCTACCCTTCAAATACAGGGTTAATATAAATGATTCATCGGGTTTTAAAAATTCATAACTCATAGTCTATTTATTTTAAAAGCTCACACCAACTACCTAACAAAAGAAAAACTCAAAAAGTTTTATTTAAAACGAGTCTAAAACATTTTTGTAACAACAGGTGGTAGCACTGGATCAGTTGCCAAAATGGCGACAAGCCAACAGAAAGCGTTTTGTGTTTTGGAATATGCGAATTGTTTATTTGTTATTACCGTGCAGCGTGTGTTCCAAGGGCATTACCACACAGAACCACCATGTCACCAGAGCATTTTGCGATGGTATCGTCAATTACAGGATACGGGGTGCTTGTGCAAAGGTAAGAGCACAGGACGGCCAAGTGTTTCTAACGAACAGTGAACAGAGTGAAGG
>PNEQ01032939.1:13015-34836 GCA_003012365.1 Medauroidea extradentata
GCGACAACGGTTACAACTTAAACCGTACCGCTTACAGTTGTTGCAACACTTGCATCCAGAAGATTACGCTGTCAGGGTTGAGTTTTGCGAGAACATGCAGGAAGCTATGCAGGATGAAGAATTTGCCACACGTCTTGTGTTCAGTGACGAAGCAACGTTTCACTTGAGTGGAAAAGTGAACCGTCACAATGTTCGAATATGGGGCATTGAAAATCTCCATGCTTCAGTGCAGCACATACGAGATTCGCCAAAACTTAATGTTTTCTGTGCAATCTCACAGACGAGGGTGTACGGTCCTTTTTTTTTTTCTTGAAAACACTGTGACGGGTCTGTCCTATCTCGACATGTTGGAGTTGTGGTTATTTCCACAAGTAAGAGAGGATTCCGCCAACTTCGTGTTCCAGCAGGATGGAGCTCCACCGCATTGGCACACAGAAGTGCGTCGCTGCCTCAACAATGAACTCCCACACCGCTGGATTGGACGCTGTGGTCAGAATGACTTGACACTGTTCAGATGGCCGCCCCGGTCTCCTGACCTTACACCGCGTGACTTTTTTTCTTTGGGGGTACGTGAAAGACTCTGTTTACGTGCCACCATTGCCAACAACACTGCATGAGCTCCGAAACCGCATTACCACAGCTGTCATGACCATCAACAGGGACATGCTGCGACGTGTGTGTGGGGCGAACTCGACTACCGATTGGATGTCTGTCAAGTGACGAAGGGAGCGCACATTGAACATTTGTAAAGTAGTGTTGTAAAAAAACTTGGAGAGTTTCTGGTTGTTTTCATGTATCATTTATAATTTTTAATGTTGTACTTTTTGAATTACAGATTTTGAAAACCCGATGAATCATTTATAATAACCCTTACGTTGCAGCTAATTTTTTGACGGAACTATTTAACGTGCTGTATACTTGTATATCTACGAAAAGAACACACACTTCAAACTATGTCGCTATAGTTTAAAAAGTTCGACCCGTTTATTAGAAACATCATTTTCGGGCGCCTCAAAATGGCTTTTCCAGGCCGCCGTATCTGGTGAAATAACAACCGGATTCGAAAAACGCAACTATAGAAACAAGCGTTAGAGTTTGAACTATGTTGTCCACAAATAAAATAATGTGGTCACTGCTTAAAGTCCCGTAGGAAGAAGGATAATAGTAAATCACTGCACGCCAGCAGAGTGGCTTGCACGGAGAGGCGATAATACATTACATACCCCGGTTAGTGGCAGCCTTACCGCTCCTGCCTCACACACACACAAACGCAGTCTATCAAGGGAGGAGCCTAGGTGCATGTATTGCACGTTAGAGGCCTATAAGTGCGGAAGCTATAAGGACGACACAGCACGCGCATCGCGCCTCACTCTAGCCTCTAGGCGCAAGTCACTGAACTGACATGAAGTCAACTCGCCTCTATGACACACTCAGTGGTGACCATATCATTTTATGACGTGTTATTAAAGGTAAAGTTGTATTGCACACGCCTATACATTTAAAACCTTTTACGCCAAGATTTTCATACTTTAAAAAGACCAAAAGAACACCAATTTTCTCAATTTTTGCAGTTTTATTATATGCTTTAATAAACATTAGGGAACTTGAAATGAGTATACATACGTGTACCGTTCTTTAATTCCTCTTCCTAATCATACAGCATTCATGTAAGATGAGCAGTTTTTGAATATTCCTATAACGGCCGAAGTTCTGCACACCGCTTGGAGTCCAGGAGACGGCGACCTTAAGGGGGAGTGTCAGACAATTTTATTGCATGTTCAGTTATTGAGTCATAAAAATTTGGTCGATTTGTATTATCAAAATTTTCTCTTTGACAAAGTATGGATTTTATTCTTGAAGAATTGCTTGACATAAATAATAATGGAATAATATCACGCAGACTCATTCCTGAAAGTTAACGTATAATTCTCTTGCAATGATTCTGCATGTCAAATTACTGAATGATTCCATTATTATTTATATCAAGCAGTTTACCAAGAATATATCACGTGCTTTGTCGAAGAGAAAATGTTCATAATACAATTTGAATGAAAGATACGGGCCAGAAACAAAATATACAATCACATTATCTAACACCCTCCCCCCTTATGGGCATTAATGTAGCTAAAATTCAAAATGTTATATTTGTAGGGAACAGTGTTTGTTTTATATACGTTACTTGTAACTGCATTTTCGCTTGTAAAAATGTATTATCTCTTATAGTCTTCCCATAGCGAATAAGACAAAGTCAAAATTTAGTAAGTTACGGGACCACAAGAATAACAAAAACTACGTGACATACTCAAATGAAAAAATTATCACTGAAATAATATATTATTTTAAAAAGACAAAACTTGTTTATTGAGTGTTCTAAATATATTAGAATACGGAACAATACAACACAAGTAACGTTATAAAACGAACACTATGTCAGGCAAATATAAAATTTTAAATTTTTACCACGTGTACATCCTTAAACAACTATGTAAACATCCTATAATCATGCACGCCACCAGTAGCTACACCGTTTTGCAAAATACGATGGCACGAAATGTTATTTTTTATTTTTTTTTTTTTTTTGCGATTTTCCACTATCTCTAAGTATGTCCTATTTTTACGTGCGTAGTCCTGCAACTCGCACAAAATGAAGGATTCTTTTGGTCGCTCTGCGCTTATTACGTGTCGTAACCAACTGCATACTGGTCTTAAAAGGAGTCTTCGCCGGTGTCGAATTTTCACCTTTGAGGTGTGGGAACAGCGTAGCGATAAGAGCCAGTGTCCCACGCTTGACGAGGAGCATATCGCCTCTATTCGCAGCTCGCCAAACTGGCGTGTAAGGTTTTCCTTGTAGTCTTTTTTCTATGGAACTAAGTGGTGACCAAAACATTTTATTTTTTAATAGTATGAAGACAAAACCAACATGTCTCTCGCTTTGCACTTTACGAATTCAGGTAATATTTTCGGAGTTACAGTAGTCTAAAAAACAGTTCTAAGCGATTTTGAGAGGCCCGAAAATCATGATTCTAACAAGCGTGATGAATTTTTTAAAACATAGAAGCATAGTTTCAAGTGTGTGTTCTTTTCGTAGATAAACATAATATGAATAAGTTAAGCGGTTTGGCGTGAAAAAGAATACGCGTGACACGCTGCAACGCCGGCCGTGCGAAAAAGTAATAATTTTATATTTATATGAAATAATGTAAGTTTTATAGACGATACTTGTGAGCGCACTTTCCTCTTTCGAAACAATTTTAGCTGGCGTAGTATTCTCATAACGGTGCGTCAAAGTCAAAATTTGCATGTACTGCTGCCATGCAGATAGTGAAAACCAATAGACTTACGTACGTGAAATAATTCACTGTAAAATAACATACTATGGGCTACGTAATAAAACACTTGAATTAATCTCGCGAACGGTTTTCGTATTTTAAAATAATTACTGAATTAAAAAAAAAACATTTCTGTACTTTTGGGATTTTTTTTTAAATTCAAAATATTACATTCTGGATTTTAATGTTTTGTTACATAGCTCATGGGATGTAAATTCACAGTGAATTATATTGTATAAGTAGGTCAGTTGGTTTTTACTATTTGCATGGCAGCGTAACAAGCCAATTTTGACTTTGACACACCGTTATGGGAAAACTACGAGAGGTAAAATTATTTCGTAAGAGTAATTAATACTCATAAGAATAGTATACAAAACTAACAATATTTCATAAAGATATAACATTATAATTTTATCGCTCTTGACCACCCTTAAAGATACGAGTAAACAGTAATTGATCTGTGTTAAATCGAGCTTTGTGAGTCAAACTGCATTCAGTAACAAGTTTTTAAATCAAAGTTGATAACGGGAGCAGAACTGGCAAAGACCCAACACGAATAGAACAATTTAAATTTTAGAATTAAGAAAAGTAATTTAATTAAAATTTTGACAAATAAAAAGTAAAGTAATATAAAATTCACCTGGGTGGCCGTATGGTTAGAGTATCTCAAGGCCATAGAGTTTTTTTATATGAAAGTTTTTTCAATACAATTTGTTTTAATGAAAGTCAATTTGAACTTCTCTTCAGTACGTTGCTGTAACATTTTTTAATTTCTCTTCAAACGTTCAACTTTTGTTTAGGTTTACGGCTACGCAGGTTTTTTTTTTTTACCATGAACACGACTTCAAATAAATACATAATATGCAACGTAACTTACATGAATTTTGACGTGTAGCGATCATATAGCGATGGAATTCCGTGTCACCTGGTAACTTTGCTCTGTGAGGAATAAATCTACAATGTCGAACTCTTCAAAAAATAATGCAATTTAAACGTTTTTCTGCAGCTGGCTATACATTCTTAACAGCTTTCCGTAATTATTTATCGTTTGTTTTTACTGTGCGTCGATGAATTATCCTCCTTGTGAAGTCACAGGATAAAAATATAATTGGTCATTACGAGAAAATATTCTTTATTTAAGCCGTTCAAGAGAAAAGTAGTAACGTAAAAGTTTAAGGAACGCTGTAAAACTCACAGAGATTATTTCTAATAATATTTCATCACAGTAAATATTTAGTAGCCATTATTTTGTGTTTTGACATGTCAAAGTTTTTTTATACACAGGATACCCAGAAACAATATCTCAATGAACACACCACAAGAATCCTAGGCTAAATTTCAGACTAAAAAATAAATTGCAAAATGTAGTATCATGAAATTTTACATGAACAATGAGGCAGCACTGCTCGGAGTAAGTCCCCACTTAAGTTCCAAGTCATGCAGATGATATTGTATGTATGTTATGTCAAGGAAGCATAGAATCATGTTTGGACTGCTCGGGATTTTAACCGGCACACGAAATATGCTGGTCCTGCACTCAAAACATGCAGGTCACAACAGTAGGAGTAAGATTAGCATGATATCAGTGTAGCGCAAGAGGGGACTAACTACAGTTCTGTGTTGTCATATTGTGTGAGCGTATAATGTCATCGTACATTTGGCACTAACATTTTCGTATCTAATTTAGACCAGGATTCGCTTGGTGTGGTTATTATGCGGTCGTTTGGACTCTCTCTCTCTCTATCTCTCACTCTCTCTCTTTCTCTCTATCTATCTCCCGCTCTCTCTCTTTCTCTCTATCTATCTCTCACTCTCTCTATCTATTTCTCTATCTCTCTCTTTCTCTCTCTCTCTCTCTCTCTATATATATATATATATATATATGTATATAATTCAATTTCGTCTACAGAAATAAAGACATTTACAGTACGCAATCATGTTAGGAATAACAAATTTTCAACAAGAATTGAGTATGTAGGCCTATTTTGTATCAAATAAAGTGAATGTATGCCAAATAAGTGTTATTTTCATATACATTTTAAATACTCGAAAATACTTCCGCTAGTGATGTTAGAGCGTTTGTTAAAAAGCTGAATATATATATTTAGCAAGAATTGTAACATAAAGGTACGTTGACTTTTTATTAAATTTGGCAAGTTCCTTGATCAGAGAATTTTTAATTTAGACTGATCATTATTAAAGTCCTACTGGATGGAAGAATTTTTGCATTCGACGAAAATGTTAAGGTAGCAAACATCTCCAGGTTGACCAACATTCGGTGGAAATGCAGAAGAAAGGACGTCTTTCTGCCGAACAGACGTAATATAAAACTTATGAATCGTTTATGCGGCACATTGAACATACTCTTGTGAACGTGTTCAGCCAACCATATTTAAACAGCTTCGGTTACTTGAATGCCCCTAATAGAACCTAATCGAAGAGACTATATTTCGAACAATTTTTTCATCGCATTTGCAAACAAAACTGTTGTTTGCATTAGGTGTATTTGTTAACGTTCAAAAGTGATTGTAAACGAAATAAATTTTTTTGTCAGAAATTCAGAACAATATAATTCTAGGGAAAGGTACTAGGTAATGATGCTGTCCTGTTCTTCTACTGCAGCAGACACATTTTTATCAGTAAGCTGTTGTATATTTGTCACCTCTTAGGTTCTGAAAATAATAATATTACGAGAAATACGCATTGAGTCAGGGGATTTATAGCATTGGTCTGTAAAATGTGAAATATTTAGTGTTTTTTACTCGACGACTTCTTACATAATTTCGGGTAGTCGTAAAAACGTTTCTTATCTTGCAGTAACTAATCTGTTCCCTTTATTCAAACTCCTGCACGAGTTTTCACCGTCCCCGAAGTTATCGCTATGTTTTGTTGATATTCAACAAGCCAGCCAAATAACAGCGTAGAAGAAATGTTGTTCTGGTAAGGACTTTGAAATATTCTTGCAATGACGGTAAATTATTTAGTGAAATATTGTAGACGTATCGTCTCTGAAAGGACGTGACTTATCCGTCTGAGAGAAACACTTGAGTTTTTTCGTTTTTTCATCGTTCTTTGGTCTTTTAGTTGTGACGTCACTGTTGGTGCAACCTGTTTGGTGTATGACAGGGTCTTCGTCTTAAGTTTTGTCAGTTTTGTCTTAATTCTGGTGTTCTGAGTCTGCTCTGTTTTCTTTGATTTCTGTTTCAAACTTTTATTTTAGTTTTACTTTTTTTACACAATTATTCTCGGTATTATTTTTTTTATTTATGTATGTGTTCACGACGGACAATTTAGCTTGGTTTCTTTCGGTTTATTGTTTTTTTTGTTCACTCTTGCTTTTCTGATACGACGTAGAACTGAGATTACTTAACATACGTACACTCGATTTCATTTCAAATAAATCGAATAATGTTCTGATACAGCTGTACAAGCAGTTTTAGTTTCAAACGGATTTATTAGGGGTTGAAAAACTTCAAACCTCGTATAACCGAATACGAGCGTAATGGATTTAGAGCCGTAGTTCCAGGCAGTTTCCCGGCCGGTCGCCTACCCATCAAGGCGATACTGGTTTGGTTCTCGGGTGAAGTCAACTAGATTTCTACACGTGGGATTCGTCCCAGACGGTGCTGCTTGTCGGAGGGTTTTCTCTGGGATCTTCCGTTTCCCCCGCTCCTTCATTCCTGCGGTGTTACATAGTAAGATTATTCAACTCCAACCCCCGCTGGAAAACCTCGCTATACTGTGGTGGGGTAGTTAGACTGCGTTTGTGTCAGTGAGAGGGCACAAAGTTGACGTGATAAGGATGCCTCTGAACAGCCTTACTTTTACAACCTCGTTAGTCCAGATTTGCCGAATGTTGTATTCCAGGTGAATTTGGTGCTAATTTTCATGGCGCTTCTAGTGTAAAAACCTGCTAAGTCTACTGAACATAAGCTTACTTTTATGCTCAAATCAATAAACCTCTACCTATGGTGTAGCATGACTACGAAGATTTTATATTTGATCTCCTATAAAATTGGTTGTAATAGACTTACGAGGTTTTAGAGGTTTAAGAGTTGTGAAATGTTTGCACTAGGTTTCAGTTACACGGAAGTTTTCGTATTTCAAATAGTAAATATAGAAGCATAACGGATCGCAGAAAATTGTAAGCAGTGCACAGTTTATAGTGGACAACTTCTATCAGAAGCGACGTAGGAAAGCTTTTTCATTGTTCTCAACACGGTCTATGAAGGTAGAGGTCTTGACACTGAGGAATAAAATGTGACTCCCTTCTTGTCGCCGAGCGCTAGTAGTAATTTGGTGTAAGGTTTGTCTTGTTTTTGTATTTGGCTTAGCTTAAAATGTGAAGTTGTTACCGGAATTGCGAGTATTATAGCGAAGAAAAAAATGGGAACGTAATATTGTATTGGAACACATTTTTTTATAACAATAAAATTTAATTTTTCAATCTTTTACATGTAGATGCACATTGCAACGATTCTAAAATTTTGTAGGGCACGAAATATAGTTTTTGTTCGAACATGTTCACTAAAACAATAATACACAATATATTTCTTCAGACTACTTTTATAAACAGTTCCACACATGCCAATGCATTTACGGACATGGAACATGCATATGCTATATAAACTTACCTTATTAATATTATTTTATGTGAATAATTGCAAAAATTATAAAAGCGAGATGTAAACAAGACAAATCTTCCACTAAATTACTACTAGCGCTCGGCGACATGAAGAGGTCACTTTCTCTTGCTGGAGAGCATACACAGTGTCAAGACCTCTTCCTCTTAGACCGTGGTTCTCAAACAAGCTCTGAGCGTAACCATAAATGTAAACACTGTCACTTGGATTAGAGTCATTGGTTTAAATAACTTCTTGTAGTGCTTGAGACACTGTAATAAGTTTGTATTTTATTTAAATATTTAGATATGGTAAAGATGACGATTCGAGGCTCAACGTCAGATAATAAATAACTAACTCTATTGGAAGTGGCACAAGGAAGATTTTTAACTGTCACTGCGCCAGTATTCGGGGCAGTACATGCATCTTAACAAAGCCATGTGAAATTTGAGACATGGTTTTAAACAACTGTTTATGTTTCTAGGAAAACTGTAATTTTTTGTAGGTCAATGTAACGTTACATACCTGTATTTTAATAAAAATTCTGAAGTCTGAAATTTGAAGTGAAAATTGTTAAAAATTCAAGCAATAGTTTGTTGTTTGGTTTTTGTAAATGTTAACATGTAGCCTGCAACATTGTTACTCACAGTTTTTTTTTTTAAGTTTGTTATGCCAGTTGTTTTTAGTGTCGTAAACAAAACCTTCACATGTAAATTTTGACATTTACAAACCAATATGAGAGGTTTAAAATTTTCATAAGAGCATAATTTGTCTCAATTTTATGCCTAAAATAAGGAAAATCAAAGCAAAGTAGTATCACAACTTTTGACATAAATATTATTCCCTCGCTTATTATAGAATATCAAGATTCGAAAATCCGTAGATTATGCTTTCGAACACCTTACTTTATTACATAGTCACAGGCTTTCTTATTTTTGGAGAATTTATCTCAGATGGGAAAATTGTCTTTTTTTTTTCCTATCTGCTATCACTGCTCCAAAAATCAATCAGTCTGTGACTATGCGGTAATGTAATAAGTTGTACAAAAGTATTATTTCCGGATTGTCGAATCTTTATTTTACATAATAAGGGAGGGGAAAAAGTTCTGTCGAAAATCGTAAAAAATCACTGCTTTGGCGCAGCCCCCCGCTTAACGAGGGGTCGCATCACATCCGCGACCTAGCCGGGGAGGGACAACAAAGGTTTGCTAACATCCCGTTGTGCCAAATTTGCCGCTCAAAGGCCGTCGCTAGATTGAGATTCAAGGCCGTGCAGGCGGCACTCACCGTTGACAACCTGCGAAGCGTTGAGCTGACAGACGCGACCTCTCACGAGAGACAGAGTTAACCCTCTCACTCACAAGATGTTGCCACGAACTGAGTTCGTTACTGACCTTGTACTTGAAACACCGTCATTCAAAGTCGTACCTTATAACCAATATGAAGTTGTGATTTTTAAATGTTTGTTGCAATGGGAGTTTACAATTACAATTTATTGGTTTGTGGACATACGCCATTGCTCATGTTCTGCTGATCAAACCTGTGCTGAATGACAAAACACGAGAAAGAACATGAAAAAACAAATATAAAGCACACACATAAATAGACAATACAACAGCTAGCGTACTCAATAACAGTGAACTATAAATTGTCTTAGCTCAGTGTAAAGCGCGCGCGCAATATGCTCGTATGATGTCATAGAAATTCCCATCGCAAAGTCTTGCACGGGACAAGAACCCGTAAACCCACCTCTCCCACACCACAAACTTTATACAATACCTGAGTTAATGCTTAAATGCAGGCCGTGGTAATTCTTTTATATGTACAGGCTACAGTCCAAAGATATTTTATTTATGAGTAGGTTGGCTGAAAGAAACAACTGTTGAATTACTTCTCCGTGATCATTCTCTATTTTCGGAAGACTGTAATATGTTCCTTTTTTTCACATCCTTAATTTTCGAAATTTCATAAAATACTGAATTTGATTTGTAGATATTTGCATAAGCTTCATTCTCATGAAAAAAAAAATCATCTCGATATCTCAACGGGTATATGCGGTACAGATGATTATTTGAAATAAAAAAAAAACATATTTTTTTTAAAAGCTGTCAAGGACGAATTTCGAAAAATCCTGAAATTACTTTAATTTTATATTTACGTGAAATTTATTTTAAAGCAGAAACCATTTAAAATTTTCCACTGGTTTAGGAAATAAGTGGGCTTAATTAAAAACACGTTTTATTTTTTAAGAACTTTTAAGGACAAATTCGAAAAATTCAAAAATGCTTTTTTGATATTTACCTACAGTAAATCACCTCACTATCTGAAATGGTTTAGGAGAAATCAAGGATGAATGAAAAACACATTTACAGATTTTCACCGCCTTAATTTTCGAATTTCGCAAAATAGAAAATTCGCCAATATGCATTTCTTTGGACAATAGTATGAAGTTTAAGAAATTATGATATCTTTCCCGGTTAATGATATATCAGGGATTCTTTGAAAACACGTTTAACCCCTTTCACTCCCTTAATTATCGAATTTCGAAAAATTCATTCTTAGTGTCTGCCTACGGGTCAAGGGGAAGCTTCCCTCAAAATTTCATGTTTCTAGGTCCAGCGGTTTGGGCTGTGCGTCGATGAGTGAGTGAGTGTGTCAGGACACTTCATTTTGTATATTAAGATTGGAGAAGTGAAGAAAGTTCGATTTAAGTACTTATATTACATTCGTTAGCATTAAAAGGCTTTTGAAGTCTTTTGATCTGTTAGAGATTGAAAATAGTTATAGAGTATGCTAAACTATTATTTATAATAATAACCTGGTTAATGTTACGTACAGTATGTTTAAAATGTTACACTCTGTTTTAGATCTGGAACATAAATTAACAAAATAAATATTGAAAAATCAAGGGGTAAGCCGAAAGCTATATCTTCTCTCCAACATATGTATCAACGAAACAATCAGAAAGGAGAAGGAAGTGTTAACTTTGAAATAAATGTGAGCAACTTTAATACATTGATACTATGCTGTTTAAAGGTAGATGGAGGCAAACCTGAAAAATAATACATGTGTTAGTTACCCTCGTAAAAAATATAATTTCCAGATATTTAGAACTAAACCAAAACTATGATTGGCAAGGAAAACATCTTCTTGGATCACGATAGACCTTCCGCTGTTTTCTTATAACTGTTAGGTTCATTTTGAATTTCTATTTTTTCCCGAAACTTGTAGGTGGATTTACTCTGAGCATACCAGACTTTTATAAAACATCCCCGGATATCCTCGATTTTTCTTAAATGACTTGAGCTGTGTTTGAACCCTAAGATTAAGAACAAATACCAACGTTTGTTTTGAGCGACTGATATTTTTATAGTGACTATAAAGTTTACACTGAAGTTTTGTATTTTTCCAAAATTCCTAATGCAATTGCCTGTAAGTTTCTTTCTCTCAACTATGAATAATACTAAACAAATAGAGAATACCATCCTAGAATAGCTTCTCTTGTTTTACACTGTTCACAGGTTAATCGTAGCCACAAACATACTCGGCATATTTTAAACTAAAAATAATGTACCGTAAAGAAACATATACGGTTACATTTTTTTGTACTGATTCGAAACATTTTTTAAAATTATTTTCCAAGAAATTATTATTTACATTATAAACAAATCGGGGAGAAATTTCGAGTATGTTTTGTTGAGGTAATATTGTGTTTGAACATGAAAGTTCAGTGCAATCACTTCATACGGTTGACATGAAGGCATAAACTCATATCTAATGGTTTATACAACTAAATGTCATATTTATAATTAAAGAATATATACTTAAGACCTTCAGTTTTCAAACCTTAGACCTACACAGTGATGAGTACAAAAACAATTTACTGTGTGTTTTCTTAGCAAACTTAATTTTCACAAATACTGAACTTAACTACTGATGCCTCAATGCTGCTAATTATTTCTTGAAACCCTGATTTTAAAATGGTCCTCTTTGCTGAACTGAGTACATCTACGCTGAAATTGTTGGCGATGTTTTGAATCGCACATGTCCTTTCGAATAGAACATAATCGAATGTTACACAGTATTATAGTTGCACATATTTTTTTCTGGAACTAAATCTTACTCTCTACTTATGTTGTCCCTGTTTAGGGCAGAGTAATGATTTCTTTCTTTTCGCCAGCCGAATACATTCACTTCCCCTCATTAAATCTTGTATACGCCAGAGTAAACACCTTGGTATCGTTGCTGTGCCTATGGGCGACTTAAAAGGTCACGATACTTTTACTCAGCGTTAAAAGCATTCGTTTAAATTTGTAGGTTTCTTAAAACCAATAAGATTTTCGCATGTGGGAATCGTGTCGGACGATGCCGCTGGTCGGCGGGTTTTCTCGGGGATCTCCCGTTTCCCCCGCCTTTTCATTCCAGAACCGTTCCATACTCTCCTCATGTTACCCTTTACCAGATGACAAAAATCTCTCACGCACTCCAAAAACAACGTGGAGTGTTAGCACTATGCGTCGGAATTTGTGATTACTCACAGATTTGCCAGTGTTTTTCGGAGATTCCGTTAGCTGAATGTCCATCTGGAATCTGTGAAAACTGGCAAACCTGTCAATATTCAGTAATTGAGGCCGTAACATTCATAAGGGGCTAAGTGCCAAAAGGTGTTACGAGATAATGAAAAAGACAGTATATTGCGACAAACAAATGAACAAGGAAATATCCAAATGCGTTCACGTATGTTTTAAATTGAAAAGTAGTAAATAGGAGCAATCGAACAGTAATTAATGAAAAACGCTTATCAACACCAATATATATATATATTTTCAATGAACTATAATGTGTTTATGTTACTCTAACCATCTAATTGTGTTGATGTACGGCGCGCATGAATATCACTAGGAGATAGCAATTTAGGTATGTCTTCGACCTAATGTTTTGGCACATTTCTATGTACCAATATCATTTTTGTCGAAAATGGTACTTAGCCCCTTTTGGGTGTTAAGTCCTCAATGGACGACTTGAAAAGAGGCGGAGCTTCAGTCAGGTGTGGGAAACAATTCCTATCTCCATGGACACCGCAGCCGAACTTAACATTCATTTAGCTGTTTGGCTTCACATGTCCCGGATGAGATATACGTCAAGAAAATTGATTCATTGTTTGGAATTTGCTGTTTTTTCAGGTAAACATTAATCGTATGTATTTGCGTATCTTAACCATGACATTGAAATTAGTATTTTTTACCCTTACGTGCAAGTCTATGAATGCGCAACATGTTTGCTTTCTGCAATTACCAACTAACAAATCATCATGTTTGTAAACAAGCTTTGTTTCCCACAGTACTTTTCCCCTGCGGTGACGTCAGGAGGCGTGTTCTTCAAGTCGTCCATTCTTATATAGAGTGCGGGCCTGAGCACACGCAGCTGTAGTGACGTGAGAATGTGTTGTGTGCCCGCAGATGTGTACTGCAATTGGACGTGGGACCTGGTGTTGTGTTGGCCGCCCACTAAGGCAGGGACCACGGCGAGACAGAGCTGCCCCAGGGACAAGGGCATCGATCCATCCAGTGAGTACACACACGCAATACAATCATCAATACAATCAGGAATTCCGTCAAAACTCGCGATGAAGGTGTTATGTTACAAAATCAAAGTAAAATCAAAGTTCTGAGTAAACTGACATTAAAGTTTGTTCCAGCTGTACCCAATAATTATAGATTATTAGGGACCCTTGTTTTTCGCCAAAAGAATTTTACCCCACTCTGTTTCCGTGACTTACGTGCACATCTGCAGTTCTGCTTCGTGGTCAGCGATTGGATATTTTAACTGTCGCGAGCCTTGGAATTCTACCGGCAAATCACAGACGTGTGGTGTTGCAGGAACGTTATTGTAATTGGCTCAGTCAAATGAGATACGGCTCTTCACACAGACATGCTGCCAATAGCCATGAAGCAGAATTGCAGATGTGCACATAAGTCAATGTAACAGACAGTGCTAAATTCTTTTCGCGAATAAACAGGGTCCCTAGAGAATATGGTTTATCGCGGAAAAACTTGACTGTTTTCTGGGTTTATGAAAAGATGACTCGCTTTCACTAGTACGTGGAGCTGTTGCCCTATTTTACTGAGCCAATAATAATCCCGTTGTTGTAATTTTTTATGCCTGTTATTGGTCTGCAAACGGATACGTTGTGTCGGACGTATAACACCCAATCGTACGTGTTGCAAGAAACTACGGTGTTTTCAAGGGTACAATGGTACAAAGATTTTTCGCGATACACCACTAATCTCTACCAATAATATGACACAAGCCCTTCATACACTTCTCTATAGACATACGTGGCTTGTCTGTGAATTCTGAAAGTGCTACGTGAAAAATAGGTACATAATACCGTAATTCATTGATCGATCTGGATTATCTTTTATTCTAACATAACACATTCATCCACTTGCGTATTCAATTATCTTTATTTATTTTTTATTTAAGTACTTGCTAACAATTTTTACAACCTTCAGCGGACAACACTGACAAATATGTAAACACAAAAAGAAAAAAAAAACTGAAAACCTAATTCAGCAAACAGAATTCAGCACAGGTTATATTTTCATTCACATTAATTAAATAGTATTTATGCTAGCACTATGTTGCACTGAACTCTGGTAAAAACTTAAAAGTTGTAATATTTTTTTGCAAATTGTTATTATTATATATAATTTTTTCATCCATCTTCCTGAAAACGTACTAGTTTTGACATGAGGTTTTACATCTTCACTGACGAAACTAATACTTTTAGACAATGAAAGCAAGAAAATAACAAAATGTACAACTATAAATTTAAGTAAAAACACTTCATAAACTTTGAAACGTTAATAAATTTATTGAATATTCATATTTGTTTTGTTCCGTTTTTATGAATATAAACACTTAGTACTTCTTTTTTATTCAGTTCGTTAGTTGTACACTCGTATTTTAAGGTTACTCTCTGTCCTAAGAAAGAGATAAATGTTGTCGTAAATTAATGATAACGTGTAACTCACCTACAAATCAGGTCTCTGTTCTTATTATTTGTAATAAATAAGTAAACAATCTGTTGCTTTGGTAGTATTGTGTCAGTAATAGTATAAATAATAATCATTGCTGGATTTACCACTATGCTCAGTTGGTCCCAGTCTAGAGCGCAATTTTCAGGGGCGTAACAAAGACGCCTCCCTAGATAATAAATTAGCACCATTTCAGGATACTTTGATTATTATGATTTCTCAAAGATTAGGTATTCTAACATTAACACTAATATTTTTTAAGCAAAGACGAAAGTCGTATGCTTCTTACTAAGAGTCGTAGATTTGATACTTGAATATCAATACGATTATTAAAAAATTAGGGTTTCAGCGAAAAATTGTAATAAAATCCATTTGTTTAAATTACACATTTTTTTCTAAAGGAATAACTTACTTACAGTAACCTAGATGCATATTTTGTGGTTACATTTCAGTATTAAAGCAATTTAGTAACTTATTTTTTGTGAGAAAACTGACTAACAGCGAAGTTGAATGTAATTTGTGCTGTGTTGTCTTCTGTCATTGGTTTGTGTTCCACTGTCCACCGATTTATGTCTACTTCCATTTTTTTTTCATATTGGGAAACTGGTTTTTCTTTATGTCCATTTTTTGTGTCTCGGTGTTATCGAAATTAGCCTGAAATCTATCTTTAGAATTCTTGCTGGTTAATATAAAAAGACTATGTCTGAATTCCTTTGGATTGCTATTTCTCTTTTTTTACTTTGTCATTTAACTCAATTTTCGTCAAAAATCATGAGCCCAGAAACCAACAATATATCTGAGTTTTGCTTGTTTACCAGCATTTTACCCGGAGACCAATTTGACATACGTGCTGAATGTTCTTTTTGACTGTAGTATATTCAAATTGCAGTTTACTAATATAATGATCGTTATTTTACTAGACGTCATTTATATGTCCATTGACTCAGCTCCAGCGACATTCATCCCACAAGCTGTGGTTTGCGTAATTCTTACAGTTTCCGTGGATCACGTAGTTTTGGTCGACTACAAAGTTTTCCTACATTTTCTTACTTTACAAACGATATACTTTTACAAACTTCTATGAGAATACACATAAAATTTTGCATTACACATGAGGTTGGAAAACATTTTGAAGGTGTATTTCAGCCAAATAGTTCGTGCTGACAGTATTTCAGTGAAAGCAGGCGAACGCGAAATCCCGAGTTCTTTGTTTTATACCCAGCATGTGGCGTTCAGCTGAGAGGAAATTGTTGAAGTAGGGGAAGTGGAAGGAGAGGGCGAATATTGGAAGAGACAGAGTCACCGCAACGAATCGCGTGTCGACAGACATTTTCAGGGGAAAGTTATCGCCGCAAAAACCGAGCAGACAGCGACAAAAGCCGAGCGGTGGCGAACTTGCTGCTTCGGTAAGAGGCGGGGTTGTAGCCTGTCGACCAATAAAATAAGAAAAAAATACTCTTTTCGTCCAGCACAACGCGATGTGGCAAATATAACTCCTCCGGCAAACTTTCAAATTCATAACTGCTCACGTATATCAATAGGGGGAAGAAACTTTCCCGAAAATATCTTAACACCAGCCTTATACTTTGCTTCATAGTTATCGTCAGCGTGCATTTTCGAAGATACGTCTGTCATTTGACTGTGCCAATCAGAACAAGGTTACTATTACATTACATGATAAGTGATTTGTGGGTAGAACCCTAAGCTGCCGATAATTAGGATTATTCAATCACTGGCTGACAAACAAGGTTGGAGATGTGCAGGTAAGGCTTTGGAAAATGTTAGTGCATTTTTTTTGCAAAAATTTACATTCCCTAGTAAATATATAGCGGTACTCAACTTTATGTATATATATATGAATAAGATGTTAAGGTTACCGCCTGTCCAGGCCGCTGCACGGAGTGCAGAACTGCAGCTGTTACAAGTTTATTTGAAAACAGCCCAGCATACGTAAACTATATCTGCTTAGAAATTCCACTCGAAGAACGTTATACGAGATTACACTCACTTAAAGTCCTCGATTTAAATCTAAAGTTCATTTTCACGCTGCCGAAAATGATTAAAACGGGCGGGAGTTTATTTTCCGTAATTTTTAAGTGTGAAAATCTTAACGCATAATCTTCTAAAAGGTGTAGGCATGTTCAACACAACTTTATATTCAATACTTTTTTTTTTAAATATTTCATTGCGTCACTGCTTGATGTCCCATAGAGGCGAGTTGTCGGCGAGAACACTGCCAGGGTTGTAGGCGTGATTAAGGTTAATTCTACTAGGTTAGAAATAAAATACGTTTCCTTATGGGAGAGCTTAGCACAGGGAAAATTTCTGCCACTAGTTTCGCTTCGATCGCTAAGAGACCAGATAAATACGAAACCGTAGTAAAATTAAATTTAAATAAACTTGGAAATTATATTAGTCATTTAATTTAATTTTAAAGTGAAAAGAAACCATCTTCGCGTTTCAAATTATCAACTTAATGTAACTTAAAATTCAGGAAAGCTCTGTGATTGGTCAGTTTGGTGCATTAGCGATACCAGCGCTCAAGCGGCAGAAATTTTCCTTGTGCCAAACTTATAACATTGATCTTTATAACCTGTAGTAGAATTAACCTTAGCGTGAAGCACTTGCCGTGTCGTCCATACCACTTCCGCACTTACCGGCAACGAACGCGCAAAATACAGCCACCTTAAGGCGCCCGCCTGGTGGCCGTGTGTTAGTGTGAGTGAGGCATGACTCCAAGGGTGATGTTGTCCGGCTCATATGGCGCGGTATCGCCTCTACCGTAAGACACTGAAACGGCGTGCAGTGGTATCGTATAACACTCGCCTGACTGACACTTTCAGTGGTGACCCCATATTTTATTGGTGGAAAATTTTAAGTTAAGTCCAGTACACCTCTCTATTGTAGTTTCACATGAATCCCTTCAGTAGTTGTTTAGATATAATAGGTTGAAAAAGCCGTTTTTAGCCATTTTGAGGTGATCTGAAACGGTGTATCTAATTATCGTGATGCTTTGAAACTAATATTCCGATGTCGTTTGAAGTGTTTGTTCTTTTGGTAAATGCACACATTAGAAATACGTTTAGTAGTTACTTAAAAAAATTTAACGCTGGTTACAAGGCAAGGGGGCGGGTGCCTTAATGTCAATCTTTGTTCCAGTCTCCTAATGTTCATGCAACTGAGTTAACGAGGTATATATGTTAAGGAGTAGGTGATACTCCACTGCTTCTGCCGCTCTCAAAATACGAATCTGTGGTTACGATACTCCGCTGCTTCTGCCGCTCTCAAAATACGAGTCAGTGGTTACGATACTCCGCTGCTTCTGCCGCTCTCAAAATACGAGTCAGTGGTTACGATACTCCGCTGCTTCTGCCGCTCTCAAAATACGAATCTGTGGTTACGATACTCCGCTGCTTCTGCCGCTCTCAAAATACGAATCTGTGGTTACGATACTCCGCTGCTTCTGCCGCTCTCAAAATACGAGTCAGTGGTTACGATACTCCGCTGCTTCTGCCGCTCTCAAAATACGAGTCAGTGGTTACGATACTCCGCTGCTTCTGCCGCTCTCAAAATACGAGTCAGTGTTTACGATACTCCGCTGCTTCTGCCGCTCTCAAAATCCACATCAGTGGTTACGATAAGTAAAATGTTATTCACTGAAATATCAGTCAACAGTTTGTTTGTGACTGATGAAACAGTAGAATTCGCAGCAAATCTATTAAAAATGACAAATGTAATTAATTGAGAATAAGTAAAAGTCACTTTTAAAAAAGAAGCGTTTTGTCACTGAAATAATCAGCACGGTTTCATCACTACCTTAATTTGCTCATTTTTGACCGAAACGACCGGAATTTCACTGAAGTGGTTAATTTCTCACCGACTCAAGAGTTCAGAGTGAGGTAAACTTTGCGTATTCGGAGGGATAGTCGGTGAAGTTGAAAGAAAAAAGATGTGTTCGGAACGAAAAGAAAAACGGCAATTTAAGTGAAATTAGGAACATAACGAAACGCAAAATAGAACAATGAGTTACGTAATCAATATGGCTGCCGCCACCTCTACGATATTGCCTCCCGCATTTGATTCAGCTCTCTCTTTATTCTACTACTTAAATCATATAAAAATCATACGTAATCATACAAGAAATAAAAGTGATTCACTGGATGCCGACCATGTAGATAACCCTTATTTCAGAGCGTGGTGAATCAGTGGTAAAACACTCGCCTCGCTTTCGCTACGAAACATGTTCGATTCCTGACTCCAGCTATCCTGATTTCGGTTTACCAGGAATTTTTGAAACGTCACTTCAGGCGAATGTTGGGATGGTTCCTTAAGGGGGCAGTTGACCGAAAAATTTATTGTTTTAAAAATTGTTTATATTTGTACGATATAATGGTTTGTTTTGTAGACATATATTGTGACTTTTTACTGCAATGAAAGTTTTTAGCCTTAGCAGTTTTTTTTTCATTATAACGCATCAAAGTCCAAATTTGCATAAAACTGTTTTATGATACAAAATAAAACTAACTGACAAACCGAACTGAGAAAAATTTCACTCTGAATAACGGTGTTATAGGCTACAGCGTCTCCTATATAACAAAAATAATTAAACATTTTAGTATTTAAAAAAATGTTTTAAATTTGAAATTAAAACTAAAAAAAAAAAAACACCATTATATTTTAATTTTTTATTTTATATGAGACCTTATAACCTAAATCTTAATTATTTAGTACGAATTTTTTCTGTTCGGCAAGACAGTTGGTTTTCCTTTCAAGTATAAAACAGTTTTATGCGAATTTGAACTTTGAAATGCCATTACAAAAAACTATGAATTCCAAAAAGGTTTCATTACAATATAATATGGTCACAATGTACGACTTAAAAATAAACTAAATCTAGTACAAACATAAAAATGTTTAAAACAATAAAATTTTTCCGTTTTACAATAAACAGCCCCCTGGTTATTCATTTCCCCTTCATCCCCACCCACCCTCATTGTGCACCTCTACCAAGGTCTTTTGCTGTTCGAGGACACGTAATAAAACCCAATTAGATAAAAAAATAAACTATTTTTAGAGGTAAAGAAAAAAACGACATTTTGTACACATCAGCCGTACACAAATAATGTTCCTATGGGAACTGATAAACTTCGTATTAACGCCTTGTTGATTTTTAATGTAGTGAAAAAAAGAATTGTAGCTAAAAACGTTCCCTCTGAATAAATAATTACTTTTCAATTAAATATGTCCAAACAATATGATAGTAAAAATACTGTTGTACTAGTAGGCTTGTAAATGAAATATAGTTTGTTTTGCGTTGCGTGGTTGGCAATTAAAAAAGAGTGTCTCTAAGGTTTAACATTTGCACCGACGATATGAACTGCACATGTGTACTTGACGTACTGCGATGTAGGCTAAGTTCTTAAATAATGTATCAGACTCCGCGTGCAGTTGGTTTGCTGTTTTAATTAAAACATTTCTAAAGGATTTTCCAGATGAACTGGCCACGGATGAACAAAAGAGCAGGCGTATTTTTTTACAAACATTTTTGCAGTCAACAGCTGGATGAATTTAATAAATCAAACTTTTTCAAGAAGCTTCAATAATTTAATTAACTGCGGGTTTTTAGTGTCACCCAAACAATGGTTAAAAACTTGTTAGAGGAACGAAAGAATAGTCACTATTAATGAGGTACATTAATAGTTCTTGTTAATCAACATGCAGGCTATTCTTCTTTTATTCGTGTTACAAGTTTTAAGGAAGGCAATTTTTTTAATGTGCTGTCGAAAATTACCCTACAAAATCATTAAAATAATAGTTACAATTACAAAAAAAAACTGTCATACAATTACAAAATTTCTGTGTTGTCAGTTTTTGACACTCCGTGAAATTGCTTACAAATATTTCACGAAAACTATTCAACATACAATGGAAATGTCACTTAGAAATCATCCCAAAGAAACAGGGTGAAGTATGAAAGCGTAGAGAAATATATTTTGAATAAATGCACAGAAAAAACGGTTTTGTGGTGACTGCAAAATATTTTGTCAATATGGACATAACAAAATATTTTTGCAGTAGTTACAAAAATTTTTTTGGTAGTCACTACAAAACTTTATTGGGGACAGCAAAAACTTTTAGTAGTCACCACAAAAAAATTTGGTAAGGTCCATAATGACAAAATATTTTGTAGTGACTAATAAGTGAACGGTTCTATTGTTAGGTTAAGTAAACAGATAAATGATTCCTACTTCCACGTAGTCCCGCTCTCGTTTACATATAAGTGTGCTGAACAACCCTATTATAGCCAGCGCAAGATAATTTACACCTGGTATCGCTCAATATGCTTAAGCCCAATGCCTGTTACACGGTAACAGTTTAAGTATATAATGTTCCAGAAAAGTTATTGTACGATATTAAAGTAGCAAATTCTTGTGTCTCAACCAACACTAGCTGCATTGTATAAGACTTGATATAAAAATAAACCCGTTGGTTAGAATATACTGTATTTACAACTAAATAATCGTTAAAAACCATCCATGTAATTTAACTACATCATACAAGTAATTTACGAGGTAATAACTTATGAAAACTTATGTTGAATAATATGTGCTTTCAATTTATCAGTAAAATATCCCCTTCAGCCCTATGAGACCCGCCAACTTTAATGTAGCAAAGACCTGACTATTTCTTTTTCTAGTTTCAAAACGAAATTTATAAGACACATCGGACAGTTAATACATTGACCAAAAATAATGGTAAAAAATTTTTTTCTATATCAGTATTCCTATAGTGCTACCCACACAATTGTGCATGCTGGGACTAAATACAATA
>PNEQ01032940.1:0-34739 GCA_003012365.1 Medauroidea extradentata
GCACGCCAGACTGCCATCATCCGCAAGTCAACCAAATGTATTTAGTTTCGCCAACAAAATCATTTAGTCCATAGAAGAAAAATTGTTGGTTCAAAGCACTTTACTTATAACTAACAATATTATTTTGTTGACAAGTTGTAACTAGTTGTTTGTTTACACAAAATATTTATTCGACGTCCTGTAGTAACCAAATATACGTTTGGCACAAACAAATTGCGTTTAAATGAATAATTTGGTCGAGGGAAATAATTAATTTTGTTTGAAGGACTCCAAGTTTGGTATTACCAACAAAATATTGTTTAGCTGAATCAAACATCACCCAAACAAATATATTTAGTATAATGAAACAATTCTTTCTCTCAGTGTAGGTTGGTTGGTAAAGTTTGGGGAAGTTCCACCACCAGTACACACTTCCCAAATAAAATTGTAATTCAGTAACTGAAAGTTGTACGTTTTACTACGTCAGTATGTAGAAACAAGAAAAAAAGAAGGCAATCTCAAACAAGAGGATTTCCCAGTGTTTTGTTCAAAAATTTTATGCGAGTGACATATCTGGGGCATAATTTCAGATTCTTGATTGTTGTACAAGATACCATGTTAATGGCACAGTCTACAACAACTTTCGTCATCATAATTTTATTTAAATTAAATGTTTTATATTTAAGACATAAATTATGACTAAATTTTGCTAGTTACGGTTTTATGTAATGTACTAAAACCAACTGACATATCAAACTGAAAAAAAAAAAAAAAATCATAGTGAATAAAAAATAATATAATTTTTAATTTAAATAAAATATTTGGAAAATTGAAATAAGTTTTTTAAAAAACTCAACAATTTAAAAAAATACAATTTGTTGTGGTTTTATATAGTAGATCTTGTAGCTTAAAACATTGTTATTCACTGTGATTTTTTTTTTTTTTTTAAGTTTGGCATGTCAGTTAGTTTTAGTGTCATAATTAAAACCGTAACATGCACATTTTGGCATTGAGCCGTTGCGCACAAACTATGAGAGATAAAATATTTAATAAGAACAAAATTTATTTACAATTTATATCTAAAATAAGACAATAATATCTAGTACAAATATGAAAATAAAAATATTATGATGAAAATTGCAGTACACCGTCCCTTTAAGTTTGTCTACATGTTACTTCAAAACCCTGGAGATTTCAAATGACATTGTTAGCGTTAATTTTATTGCATCGCCCTCATAAACCAGTATTTACACAACACAAGATTTAATATAGTATGACACCTCTCATACTTGAATGTAAAAATGTCAAAACAGTACCGTTCGAAAATATTCTACATAGATATTTTCAACAAGTTATCACCTTGCAGCAAACTGGTTGATGGATTTTGTTGAAAATCAACAGGAGTTATGTTGGCAAATTATAAGAAATGTAGTTTTACAAAAAACTAATCAGTCTGTTGCAGTATTTTACAAATCTCTGTGAATGTTCAGCTTGTCTGTATTTGCTATGTGTTAGTGATAACTTTATGTCTCATCTATAGGAAAATCACTAAGAGATGGTTACAAACAACTTGAAACAATGAATGTAACTGACAAAGGAGGCTGACATAACCATCCCAGTATTCAGAAACCATGGAAAACTGTTATCAGGATGACCGTAGCCGGGATCGAACCCGGGTCATTCCGAATGCGAGTCCAACTTGTTACAGTTGTGCTACCTTCCTACATACTGTGTATCAGAATGTGTTAACTAATTACGTGTTACTCGCCACACTTTTACACACAAACCTGAAACTATTAATTTATTTCCACCAAGGCGAACCGGGTTCGATCGCATGTGGGAATCGTGTCGTACGATGCCGTTGGTTGGCGGGTTTTCTCGAGGATCTCATGTTTCCCCCGCCCTTTCATTCCTGAGTTACTCCATACTCAACTCATTTCACCCTTTAGTGTTGAAGACCTTGATGTTAAGCACTGACCAAAATCTCGCACTCACTCATTAATTCATTTCGTATATACTGTCAACATAACTGGATGTAGTACTTAGGACAAACTCCATATCGCTGTAGATGTCTGCCAAAGCACCCTCTACTGAGAACAGGAAAACATATGCAAGCAAGTTATGCTTTAGTCAACAGGATATAATATACATAAAATTCCACAAATGTAATCGGGTTAAATACAACAAGGACAGACAAATAAGAAAAATACATCAGGATGGCGGCCTACTTTGGCAAAAGGACGAACAGGTAAAATATATGAAACAAAAAATACGACACAACGATGAGTTTTCTTTTGTTTCATATAGGACAAACGTCCTTTTGCCAAAGCAGGCCGCCATCCTGTGTTGGTCTGCTTTGGTGGTACAGGAGTTTTTATTGTTTCCCCCTTTCTTCATATTTGATTGTCCTTGCTGTATTTAACCCAATTCCATGCTTGGAATTTTATGTTGTGTATGTATCCTCTAACTAAAGCATACTCTGTTTATATATGTTTTCTTTTTCTCTGTAGATTTGTTTGTCAAACATCTACATCGCAATTGAGTGTGTCGAAAAACTACCTCCAGTTTTACACACCCATTGCGCAGTTATTTCAAAGATCACTGTCAACATTATCAGTTTGGTCATACGACCACCATAGGTCGGCCAACAGAATTTTTTGTAGCGCGGCATATAACCGAGGGGGGGGGGGGAGGACACGTTTATCTATTGTACTCGTTCGAGTTTCCCTTTGCAGGAAAATTCTCGTACGAGATTTAATGAATACGCCTATTATTTTCGAAACTATACACAAAAATAATAATAAAGTTCGTATTGGTTCAGTAAAATATTTAAGTTTTGTGTCGTGCAGGGTTAGTAGGTAAATGTGATTTTGAAAGAATTCAGCAATGACGGTTTATGACAAACTGACTATAGCCATTTATTGCTTCTTTCACATTTTTATTTCTCATTTTCTCCAGCCAAGTCATTTTGTGTTACTGTGGGTTTTTATGCAATTCAACAACTTTCGCTGGCCAGGGCCGGCTCGAGGGCGGTTCGAGCGGAGCGACCGAACCAGGCGCCATTATGTTTGGGCGCCACTATGAGGGGACGCCGTTATGAGGGGGCGCCGTTATGAGGGGGAAGTCATTACGAGGGGGGTGCCGTTATGAGAGGGAGCCATTATGAGGGGAAGTATGTATCTCCACTCCCTACGATGTGAAAGTGTATAAATATTTTTATTTTGCCTAAATAACAAGGAACAATAACGGAGAAAAGGAGGGGGGTGTCATCCTAAAACTTCGCACCATCCTGCAAAATGCATAGAGCCGGCCCTCTCGCTAGTTATGTCAGTTATCCAACAAAACTATTCAGTTGGTCGTAATACACAACTGTAAAACAGCTACATTATTTCTTATCGTTCGTTTACAAACTGTGTGATAACTTTTCACATGGTCACGTCAATGTCATAATGTCAAAGATCATAATGTTTATTGCATCGAATTTCTTTAAACATTGTGCTATTCTATAAATTGAATTCAAGAAATTCTATTCATGAAATTTTTGACTGTGTGGTATTAATAAGAGCGTGTGGCACATAAATAAATTTGTAAAAACATAAATTTACATCTGCACTATTTTTAAAGTCAATACGGAAAAACTGCAAACCAACAATACTAGACAATGATATTTGCCAACTTTGTGGGCAAATATTTACCCAGAATAAGGCATTCTTTAAACGTGATCTGTTCCGAAGTAATTAAATGTAATAGATTTCAGTATCAGCGTTTGTTCTATAGAAATGTCACTAGATAAAAAATTTGGCTCAGAAAGTTGGTCAAACCTATTGTCTATATCACGGTCGTAGAAGAACAGGTCTGGACACTCGCCTATCTAACAATGTATTTTGCTTGACCCCCTAGTTGTTTGGCTGTAGTTCGTCAAGTTACCGAGAATGTCGTACTTTTTGGCGCTGTTTTCCGGGCGGTCGGACTCAAACTCCATCCACTTTTTTCCACTGTTAAATTTATAAAGTAAATAAAGATTGCTGGAGCCTTTTCTTAAATTTGTGAGCGAAAAAAGTATTTCATAAATTGATAAAAAATACGTTTTGATAAATTGTTTATCTTAGCGGAAAGGAAGTGGGCGGAGTTTAGTCCGACCGCCCTAACATCAGCGCCAATAAAACACGATATTCTCGGTAACTTGGTGAACTACAGCCAAACAACAAGGGGGTCAAATATCCAGGCGAGTGTCCAGACCTGTTCTTCTACGGCCGTGGTCTATATATATATATATATATATATATATATATATATATATATATATATATATATATATATATATATATATATATATTAATGGATGATGTTGTGCATCTATAAGCTATGCGCCAATTGCTAGTTCAGTACAAAGTTTTTTTTTTTTTTTTTGCTCTTCAACATCTTATAAAAAGTATTTTACTCCTATATCCTGTGGTTATGGATACTAGATGAGATTTATATGATTAATATCCTTTTTGTAAGACTTTCATACCCGAAAAACTTACATCGTGTTTCACTGATAACTTAAAATTTACGCTAGTCTACTGATGCATGAAACCATTCTATTGGCTAAGAGAAACCAACGATTTAAAGAGATAGTGGACCCGACGTGTGAGCTGTGCTATAGTGTGGTATGGAAAGTCATTTTTCTCGTGTAACTATTAAAAATGTTGCCAATGTGTTTATCTACGAAAAGAAGACACACATCAAACAGGTACGTATGGTTATAAAAGTGCAGTCCGTTAATTAACAAAAATTACTACCAAGCTCCTCAAAAGTGCTAAAAATGACTTTTTCACTTTGCTGTAGCAGAGAAAATATCAACTGTAGTCGCAAAACAAAATCATAGAAACCTGCACTGGACTTTACCACATTGTAAACGCCCACATAAAAAGTAAAATAAAACGGTCATCGCTTGAAGTTGAAAAATACAGGTTAACAGCTCTCTATTCATAAGCTGAGTGCGCGTTGAAACCCTACAAACAGTCAAGTTTTCCCGCAATAAACCATCGTCTCTAGCCATGCCTAGAGTTGCGTCAATTTCGCAGATTCATTTTGCAGGAGTCTCGCTTTCTCAGTCCTATACACGCACCGACTACAATCAAATATTCATTGGCGTATAACATTACAAGCGGGTAGCAGGCGATAGTAGTAAGAGTTAGTCACTTAAGCCCACCGCACACGGTACAATATTCCTTACAATATTGTATACTAGGAGTCGTACTTGCTCGGCTACTAGCTTGTCTACTCAAAACCTTGCCTGCTACTAGCAGCCCTGCGAGCTCAGGTACTAGATTCGCCTAATTGCCGGCGTCCTATTTTTGTTGCGAGCTGCACTACAATATTTAAGCAGCGGCCAATTAGAATTCATCAAAACAACAGCACTAGAAGTTTTGGCGCACGCGAGTATTGAGAAACATAAACAGGAAGGAAAGAATTGGACGAAAGAGCGGTTTACATGAGCTGTGTGCACACGGTACAATTTTTCTTACTAGTTCGTGTACTGGATTCTTTACAAGTTTCTTCTACAAGCCGATGTACTAGATACGATACAAATATTCGCTGCACGCGATACTGGCTACCTAAATAGTTGTGTTCAGAGCAAATTCAAAATAAGCTTCATTATGAAGATTTTTACTGTGGTAGTTAATACTATTCACCACATACAAACAAGTTACTTCTCTATAAGTAGAGACATGAACTTTTCGCGAAAATAATTTTGCCCCACTTTGTTCCAGTGCCTTATGTGCACGTCTGCAGTTCTACTTCACATATATTGGCAGCGTGCCTTTGAACTGTGACGTTTCTCATTTGACTGTACCAATCACAATAAGGTTACTGTAACACCACACGTCTGTGATTTGCGTGTAAAACCCCACGATACACGAATGTCAAAACATCCAATCTCTGACCGTGAAGCAAGTCTGCAGACGTGCACACAAGTCACTGACACAAAGTGAGGTAAATTTCTTTTCGCGAAAAGTTCATGTCTCTATCTATAAGCATTTATTAACACTCGTAACTGCTCTTTTGTCCAATTCTTTCCCTCCATGTTTATGTTTATCAATACTCGTGCGCGCCAAAAGTTCTAGTGTTGTTGTTTTGATGAATTCTGATTGGCCGCTGCTTAAATATTGCAGTGCAGCTCGCAACAAAAATCGGACCCAGGCATTAGGCGCCTTTATTCGGAAACATGGAAGGAAAGAAGTGGACGAAAGACCAACTGAGTGCAAAACAAACAAAATGAGGTTCCAGCAATAATCATTTCGAAGTCGGCAAAATATTCACAAACACAAGGCATGGCCACAATCTTCCTTATCAAGTTCTTCCAAAAAGAGAACAAGAGTGCCGCGATTCCGATTCCATCGTAACAGCCATTTTCTTGCCCACAAAGCTCTTTTTTTAAATTCCTTTGCGCGTCTGAAGCAATGAGAAGTGTCGCTGCGGCAAGTTTTCATCGCTTGGACAGACTCATGTTGTGGAGTATCTCTTGACAAAACAAGCAAGCCAGCCAGTATCGTGTGCAGCAGAAACTTGTAACGCTCCTAAGTGTATCGGCTTGCAACCTACCCAGTAAAGAAACTAGTAAACATTCTAGTAAGTAAACTAGTAGGACATATTGTATCGTGTGCGGCGGGCTTTATTTGCTACTGGCTTACAGTCGTCAAAAGTGTTTCGTGACAGCTGCCAACTAATCACAGACGTAACAATGAAGTATACGATCTTGGCGTTCAGTGACGGATCTAGGCTTTCCGTGGCTCGGGGCAAGATTGTGATTTGCTCCTTTCCCCTCCCCTTTTTCCCAACCCCTTTTTCCATCATTCCAATCAACCCAACAGTAATAAACATATCTTGCATACGTTGTTTTGCGCTCGCGTAAATAAGTGTAACATTTTAATAGAAATACATAAAACCTGTCATTACTATTTATTACCTATATAACATAACATTTATTGTGATGCAATCGCATATGCATTAGAGTAGCATGCAGGGGCGTCATTTAGGGTGGCAAAAGGAGGGGGGGGGGCAAACGCCTCTCCTGGATTTAGAATTCTAAGTGTATAAAAAATAAAATATATGTTTTGTATTTTCTTAATTAAACAATGCTAACGTAAGCACATAAAACTGTAGTTTTTTTTATTAAAGTTTCTAATTTATACATGCTTAATTAATAAAAAACATGCAACAAGGTCACTTTCACCGGAAAAAATCTTGCCCCCTCCCCAAGAAAAACCTGAAATGATGCCCCTGATTAAGTGGTGCATAGAAACGCCCCAGATGGGTAATGGTCGATGTAAAAAAAAGTTAAAGCTATTTAGATTAATTAATTTTCACATTGCGTAAACAAATTACATTTCATCACCAGCGCCCCCACTAACCCGGCGCCCAGGACAGTCTGCCCCCCCCCTTGTCCCCCTTCCCCTTCATTTTAGATCCGTCACTGTTGGCATCCAACTTGACCTGGAATGTATCTACGAAATTGACGTACCACGCTGTCTTCATGAGTTCGCACAGTATGTAGCGTCGGAGCATCGAACCCTGACCCGCGCGAGGCAGGACAGCAGCGGCGGGCAGAGATGGATGGAGGGGGTTGAGGCAAGTGGGATAAAGGCGAAGAGGACGTGTGGGGGGGGGGCTGGTCGGAGGAGGGGCAGGACGTGCGGAATTGGTAAAGGTCGCGAAGCAGGGGCCGGCCCAAGGTCACGCGGCGCGGCTCCAGACACTGTGGCGGACAAAGGCGAGCCTCTTGGGCAGCAGCAACCGTGCCCCCCTTCCCCCCCCAATCCGCAGCGGCCTAACAACCGAGAGCGACAGGGTGCACCATCCCTCCTCCCCACCAAACGATCGCGTCCCACTTACTTTCACAACCAGTGTTGCCAAACTGCGCTGGATTCCACACACACAGGTAAGCATTAGTACACTACTGAAATACATAAGCACACGTAAGAATTCTATTTTTTGACAGTTCTGAAGAATATCGTGTGTACCAATTTCTACAGGAAAATACTTTAATTTTAATAAATTACACAATTTCAGAGCCAGCTGAGTGTGTTTCTGCAAAAAATCACTTTTGGCAGAGAATACAGTGTTTCTTTTGTGGAAACAGCTGTAAATTAATGCCAACACAACTTTTAAAAAGTGGAATTCTTTTATGAGACAGACTATACATAGCATAACAGTACAAACTGTGCCCTACCAGAAGTCTTACAAAATTAATTCACAGTTGAAATCTTATTTATTTATTTATTTTTTAAATGGCGAAGTTATGGCATGTAGCCTTCACTCACACTGTATAGTTTACTAAATTACATTATTTTGACAAATCGGAAAATATTAGCTGGTTTACGAAAAACAACCGAAAGCCATTTATTTAAACATATTTGAAGTGAAATCATATTTGGAGATAATACGCAATATAGAAACAAAGTCCTAGTAAACTGCACAATGTAAATCATTGTTTACACCATATAAAAAGTAATTTTTAACATTAACATGTCTTATTATAGCTTTGTTTTATTCTAGCATTTGATAGAGGTTAAACCAATATGGCGGACATTCAGTAAATCCTTTGCTGTGATTGGTTGCTGTCCTATACGTGTGCACAAGAAATGAAATATTACAATTTCCTATGTCAGCATCTCTATGCACACGGCCACTTTTGAGAGGTTGTAAATCAGTAGGTAAAAAAACATAAGACGTTAGTTATTGTGCGAACGACCTATGTTCTATGCTTACTGTTATCACCTGTGAACCCAAGGGAATAATGTACACTAGACGTCATGCTCACGTAGTTGAAGACGCGTCACAATATGGCGCTCAAGCCTATGTTATATAAGTACACGCAAGTCTTGTGCTGAGGCCGTGTTCCAAATTGCACTTAACGTGCCCCGAATTTGTGCACAAAATCTGTGACGTATTTTCGTGTCATGCATTTTGTTAACTACCGAAGGTTACAAATTACCAAATACAAAACACCAAATTGTCGCCATATTGTAATTAGTAAGTAAATTGATTGCATCCATTTTTAAAATTATGATAACTTAAACTATTTGCAGAATTCTTTCAAATTCTTTTTTTAGCATTCGCAAATAAGGCTTACCATAATTTTAAGTTTTATAACCAATACACCGCCATAACGAGCAACATCAAAACAAATACATTCTCCAGCTTCGACAATGGGCGCAGTCTAAGAGGAAGAGGCCTGACATTGCTTATTCTCTGCAGCAAGAGAAAGTGACTACCTTTTTGTCGCCGAGCGCTATTAGTAATTTTGAGGGAAGATTTGTCTTGTTTACGTCTGGCAGTGTTACAATGTTCGCAATTATTAACATAATGTATTTTAATATGGTAAGGTGTAGATAAATGTTTCGTATCCATAAATGCATTGCCATGTGTGTGGAACTATTTATATGAGTCGTCTGAAAAGTAATGTAATGTTGTATTAAACACATTCGAACAAAATCTATTCTTTCCTACCCTACATTTTTTTAATCGTTGCTTTGTGTCTCTACATGTAAAAGATTGGAAAATAAATTTTATGGTTGAAAATGTGTTCCGATACAAAATTGCATATACATTACCTGGATTTTAAATATTTTTTCTTCTATAATACAGGCAATTCCGATAACAGCTACACATTTTAAGCTGTGAAATCTTACTAAGCCAAATACGAAACAATACAATCCTTATACTAAAAGACTACTAGCGCTGCGACAAAAAAAGGAGTCACGTTTTATTTCTCAGTGTCAAGACCTTACCTTCATAGACCGTGGACAATGGGTCACCACCAATAACTGACAGACGAGGTATTTCCATTGGAAGCGTACAAAATACAAAACTCAGAACCCCAATCAAAGTCTCCAAAGTGAGTTGTAATACGCCCTGAAGCTTCTCTGAATAACAGAAACCTCACAAGAGCTTAATTCTCATAAGCTATGTAACTAACAAAAATTGAATAACTTTTTATTTACATCGACAAACGGCTAAAATATACAAACGGGAAAGGAAGGGGGGAGGGGTTAATGGGTTCAACTTCCTCTCTCTCCCCTTTACTAGGAACATAAGGAATTGCTTGGAATCTATAACATTTTGCATTCTACTACATTAAAACTTTTACAAATAAACAAAACTATAAAAATACAGTAACCAAATTTAGATTTTTCTTACTATCTCAGCATTAAAAAAATAGAAACAGATAATCATTAATACTACCTTCACAATTATAGTTAAAACAATTCCTGGATAAGTACACGTTTGATTAGGATCGTGATAGGTTAATTAAGGGTGTTGAGGCGCGATAAAATCATAGTTTTATATTTTTATGAAATATTGTTAGTTTTGTAGACGATACTTGTGAGTACACTTTACTCTTACGAAACAATTTTAGCTCTCATAGTTTTCTCATAACGATGCGTTAAAAGTTGCTCGTTATGCTGCCATGCAAATAGTGAAATCCAACTGACCTACTTAAACAAAATAATTCACTGTGAACTTACATCCCATGAGCTATGCAATAAAACATTAAAAAAACCACAACGTAATATTTTGAATTTTAAAAAAATGTCAAAAGTACAGAAAAAAGTTGCAATTTCAACTATTAGAAAAAAAAGTTCGCGTAATTTTTTCAGATGTTTTATTACGTAGCTCATAGTATGTTATTTTACTGTGAATTATTTCACGTACGTAAGTCAATCGGTTTTCACTATTTGCATGGCAGCAGAACATACAAATTTTGACTTTGTCGCACCGTTACGAGAAAACTACGCCAGCTAAAATTGTTTCGTAAGAGGAAAGTACACTCACAAGTATCTTCTACAAAACTAACACTATTTCATAAAAATATAAAATTATGACTTCATCGCGCTTGAACAGCCTTAACGAACAGATGAGGCCATGTTGTAACGCACAAAATTGCTGCTTCACCTGTCTCCCAAGCAATTCCATGAACTGACGAAGAGCATTTTGTGTGCACCGAATGCACGTGTAGAATCACCAACTACCACGACGTTTTACAAAGAGTTGTTATCTTTCTGCGAAACATCAGAAGACGTACTTTTTTTCCCCATATGCTGGAGGTGATAAAATAAAAGGTATATGGGCGACATCGGTACGGGAGCCAAGAACGATTCCGCCAGACTCGACAGCATTTTATTCGTTATATTAAATATGGTAAGTGCAGCCAACTACATTTGAAGTAATAAAATGAGGACCTATGTTCGTATGCTTCAGTGCGACAGTTGCACACTGGAAGTTAATGTCATGAACCCAAATTTCTAAATTTGTGACGATAATAATTTTTTTAAGCACAAACAGCGGCTGATATCGTAAAATCGCTTTGAAAATTTGTTAAAACTAGTTTCAATTCCGTACTCTGATTTTTTTTTCGATTCAAAATATAGACTTCTCAGTCCTATACACACACCAGCCATAGTCGAATATCCATTGGCTCCTAACCGTACAAGTGGATAGCCCCACGAATTATTGTATTATTTACTACTGGCTTGCCACCTCCAATGGTGTGTCAAAACAGCTGTCGTCTAGTCACGGAAGTTACAGTGATATACAGGTTATTGGCGTTCAACCTGACCTACAATCAATACGCGAAACACTGGTGTCCCTACTAATTAGTTAATTTACGGAATTTCCATTTAAATGATAAATTAGCTGAGATACGTATAGCGTTTGTCTCGAACAATTACATTATATGGTAAAACCGACTTTCAAAAAGTTATACAGCAATTTTTTTTTTTTGTTACCAGCTCTTGTCTGGGTTTAGAAAAACAAATATCTCAAAAGCAGAGAAACTCGCGCCCATGCCCTTAAGACGATGCTCTCTTGTTTTTACTGTTTGTGATAAGTATTTTATTTTAAAGCTTAAACGAGAGCAGATATCAAAAATATGTTAAGCAGTTTTGTTTACTTATTATTGTATTTATTTATTACGTATTTAAGGCGTAGTTAAGGCATTGACGGCTTGTCTTACACTGGACCCATTACACATGATTACAACGAAAATAATACATTACATGGTTAAAAATAAGAATAAAAAGTACTTAACAGTTAAGTTAGAACAATGATATGTATGCGTACATACAAAAATAAAAGTACCCCATACATACACACACAGATAAATACACACACAAAACCAACCGGTTATCAATTTGAATCACACGCACACAAAACAAACCAGTTTCCACTCACAATCACTCACTCACTCTCTCTCTCTCACACACACACAGCAAATAGCGTGCTTCATTCCTCATTCGTCGGGATGACTGAGATAGTGTTAATTTATCACCTTCTTAAATGTATAGAGATTATTCATGTTCCTTTGTTCACTTTTCAAAGTGATCCAGATTTTAGACGTGGCGGTAGTAAAGGTACCGGAGCAAAATTTTGTTTTGTGCAGTGGTACTAACAAGTGTTTTTGGAGCAAATTCAATGCATGTGAATATCTTCTTTTATCCAATTTAAGACAGGAAATTCTACGGCATTGTGGCATATATTATAAAATATTAAAAATTATTGCCCATGAATGGTTGTTTATTTTAAACAAGTAACATGAAACATAGTATAATATTCGACCACGTGAGTAGACCAGGGTTAATGCACCGAGCTACAAACTGGCATGCAGTGTTTTAGAAGTATTCTTTTTTTCTCTCTCGGAAATTTAAAAAGCGACACAAATGTTATCAAACGAAAGCTCCTAACTTTCTGTTTTACAAATTACGTTGGAATTTTTCCAGAGAGTTGTCTTTATCGAGCACTTTTAAATCCTATAGTCTACACGGCATAAATTTGCCTGATTTTGAAAATTCTCCTCTGAGAAAATTGTCTGGCTACTTCACTGCAGTGTTGACCTTTAAACCATCCTGACTTCCTGGTAAAACAGGTTCTTTGCAATCCTGTTTGAGGTGCTCTTCCCAGAGAGAAATATAAAAATTAGGCAAACTTAAGCTGTACAGACAATAGTTACTTTTTACTTTCGGATAATTTATAGTCGCCAGCCACTTTTTAATATTAACAAAGCAATATACGTATCAATCAAAGTCTATATACTACACTGGACTCAAGAGTTAAGGGCGTTGGACCCGTAAAATTTCATTTTTTTTATACTTGTATCAAACACTGTTGAACTTTTACACATCAAATAACATGTCATTTTCCTAAATAAAAAAAAAGTTACACCCCTTAACTTTTTGCATAATCATTCATCAAAGTACCAAAATAGCCACTGCAGTGTACAAAAATAAAAACTAAATTATTGAATTCAAAATTGCAGGAACATAAAAGTCAGTGTATTAATGCATTTTATGACTTGCTTGATAAAACTTAGTTTTGAAAATTTCATTAGTAGCCAAAAATCCAAGTTATGCAAAACTTAACTCATTTTCATAAATTTTTAAATATACAAAACTTTATCCCTTTGTATTTACAAAAGTGTCTTGAAGTAGCCCATATAATTTAGTGTCAATATGAATGATCTTGTTTCTGCAAGTCAATTACATTTTTTTATTTTGGCTATGCCGCAACAGCCGTTTTGCGACTTGATTAGGTAATTATGCTAAACCTATGGGACCTATTTTTTTTATTTGGGGAAGTGACATTTTATATAATGTATAAAAGTTGAACGTGTTTGGCACACATATAAAATAATGATTTTTTACGATTCCGACGTCCATAAAGGGTCAGATGATAATAAGTTGTATTTTTAAAATATCTATTCAAGGCTACATGTTTTTTAAAAGTGGTCAGTTTATCGCGAACCTACTATAATGTGTGTGTTGTATTTTTTACAACACAGAAGTTAAGAAACGTCCCTACATAGCCGAGACCTGCGTTTCAAATGCGTTGCAGCAAGTTACGACTATTCTCTTTTTAACGAAACTATTTAACGCACATTACATCTGTATATCTACGAAAATAACACACACTTCAAACTATGTCGCTATAGTTTTGAGAATTCCACACGTTTATCAGAAATGTTATTTTGAGGCCTTTCAAAACGCCCAAAAATTGCTTTTACAGACTGACGTACCTGCAAAATTAACAATTGTATTTGAAAAACACAACTATAGAAACAAACTTTAGACTTTGAACTACGCTGCCCATAAATAAAATAATGTGGTCACTGCGTAAAGTCCCACAGGAAATAGGATAATAGTAAAGCATTGCACGTCAGCTGAGTACGAGCGAAAGCGAGTGGTATTTTAAGGGCGCGGTCACCTCAGTTTATAACGTCTTTTTTTATTTTTATATTTGTTCCAGATATTTTTTTCTTATTTTAGACGGAAATTATGACTAAATCTTCCTCTTCAAAAATTGTAGTACCTCTCATTTTTTTCGCGTAATGAGTCGTAAACGTCAAAATGTGCACTTTACGGTTTTATGTACGCCACTAATACCAGCTGACATACCAAACCGAAAAAATTCACAGTGTATAATTTTGTAGGCTATGAAATGACACATATAAAAACAAAAAATGAAATATATTTGTATTTAATAAAACTGCTAAATTTTTAAATAAAAATTTTAAAATTAAAAACTTTTTTAAATACAAAAATTTAATTATTTTGGTTTTTATATTTGTCAAATCGTAACCTACAACACTGTTATACACTGTAAATTTTTTTCGGTTTGGTATGTCAGTTGGTTTAAATGGCGTACATAAAACCGTTAAGCGCAAATTTTGACGTTTACGACTCATTACGCGAAAACTATGAGAGATACAACAATTTTCGAAGATGAAGATTTAGTCACAATTTATGTCTAAAATAAGGAAAAAAAATATCTGGTACAAATATAAAAAGATGCCGCAAACTGAGGTGAACCCGAACGTGCATTGAAACCCACCAAACAGTCACGTTTTCCCGCGATAAACCATCATCTCTAACGATGATACAAAATATATTAATTTGTACAGGAGTGTGAAATCTAACGTCTTCTCAAATGTACTCGCGAAATTTCCGAGTCTCTACATGCAACTAGAGACGACGTTATATCGCGGGAAAACTTGACTGTTTGCTGGGTTTCAACACACGTTCAGCTTATCAATATATACCACTGGCTTTCGCTCGTACGTGGAGCTGTTGCCCTATTTTGACTGAGCCAATAAGAATCCCTCTGAGATTTTTAAATGTTTGTTGCAATGAGAGTTTACAATTAGAATTTATTGGTTTGTGGACATACGCCATTGCTCATGTTTTGTTGACTGAACTTGAATTGAAAGACAAAGCGACAAAATAAAAAAAATAAAAACACACAAAAAAGGACAGAAAACGTAAGAAACACAATATTGGTGTCTGGGTGTTGTCAAATTCTTGACTGAATTCTATCTTTAGAATTCTTGCTGAGAAATATGTATATTAAAAAAAACTGACGGAATTCCTCTGGGATTGTTTTTCTTAAGATTTCTGTGCTTTTGTGTTTTTTTTTTGTATTTTGTCACTTTGTCTTTCAATATAAGTTCAGGTAACAAAACATGAGCAATGGCGTACGTCCACAAACCAATAAATCCTAAAAAAAAACCCCGCTATTGTAATATTTGATGACTGTTATTGGTATGCAGACAGCTACGTTGTGTTATATGTAAATCACCGGATCGTACATGTCGCAAGAAACTACAGTGTTATCAAGGGTATGTTGGCACAAACATTTTCGCGCTGTACCATCATCTCTACACATAACTAGAGGTACGTAAATTTCGCGGATTCATCTGACAGCAGCCTAGACTTGTCAGTCCTATACACTTACTGGCCACAATCGATTATATATTGCCTTATAACCGTACAAGCAGGTAGCAAGCGATAGCACTTCGCATTATTTCCTTATTTACTATTGGCTTGCATTAGTCAAACGCGTTTCGTAACAGCCGCCAGCAAGTCATAGACATGACAATGAATTGGCGTTCAACCTGACCTGGAATGTATCCGCGAAATTTACGTACCTCTACACATAACCAATCCAATCATATATGTCGCAGGGCGATCGCTAGTTTGGAGAATACGCTGCCAGAAAATATTCTCGTGATTTTCCATCATCACTAGAAATACAAGGGGAGGGGAGGAGAGGCGAAGTACATTACAGTGATTGTTTAAGCTACGGAACGTCACCGACATAGTGTAATGGGTGTGGTTAAGCTCTTTTATCTATGACTTTTGGAATTTGTCGACCTTGCCGTCTTGTTTACTTGTTTCACGCATGTGCAAAGTTCTGAAGACCCACTTGCCCCGATTTTCCACTTCTTTTAACTAGAAGAAACGTACGCCATTCCGTGTCTATGCTTAGGATGTGACGTCACCTTCATTCTACAGATAGCAGCACTCAAGAATAGGCACGAAAAACTGATTTACGCGTAAGCTTAAAAAAATTCGACCAATTCTTAGAGCCACGATTTTATGGCGAAAAGATTTTTGCATCAAGTGGTTTCAGTGGCTTATGTGCCTAGGTGTACCCGTGCTACATGGTCAGTGATTGGACGGTTTGACTCTCGCTTGTCTTGAGGTGCTACTGGCAAATTACAAACGTATGGTGCCCCAATCGCCTTATTCTGATAGGTGCAGTCAAATGAGAGACCGTGTCTGAACAAAGACACACTGTCAATAACCAGAGAATATTTAGCAATACAGAAGTGAAATAGCCGGTAGGACAGCGAACTCTGTCACACACGCCAGCAAAATGGCTTCCCTGGCCAGCAACATGGCGGAGACGCCTACAGCCAATCAGCGTAAGGTGGCTGCCCTTCTACTCGACAGCCAGGTCAAAAGAAAAACTGCCCTAACGTACAGGAGCCAAGCATACACGGGGATGGAATCAACAGCCTTGGGCAGCCAATAAGCGGCGAAGTTTGCTCGCATCAATTGAGCCGCCACGTCATTTCACGTCTGTATTAGTTCTTAGTCTGTGGTCAATAACCATGAAACAGAGCTGTCGATGTCCACGGAAAGCACTGAATCAAAATGTTGCAAAACTGTTTTCGCGACAAAATCGTAGCTGTACCAATTGTACATCAAAACACTTAAGCTCATATCCACTTCACTGATTTGTTTATTATTAGAAAGATGCTCACTTCTAATTATAATTTCTAATACCTACTTATCATCAATAAACCTAATGGGTACTGATTGTATCACAAAACTGTTTTGTGCCTTGATTTTTGTTTTGTAAGAAAGTTTTGTGTAACATATAATTCATCCAGTAAGACTTACGTAATATTTGTGTACATGGTAAAGTGGAAGAAAAAGCGATAACGCCTTAATTGCGCCACCAATAAAGACGAAATTTAATTAATTACCCGTCGGTAGATTGGACTCCTAGGGCACTGTACACTCTTATGACTTCTGCTGTTGGTCGACATTCTGTGTGGCGCGCCTGAGGGAGTTTCTTTAACCAATGATAACCGAGCGAGGTAGCACAACGGTAACACGTTGCACTCGCACTCGGGAGGACCCGGGTTTGACCCTCGGCTCCGGACATCCTGATATGGTTTACCATGGTATCCCGAAATAGCTCCAGGCGAATGCTGGGATGTTTTCTAATCAAAGGCCATAGCCGACTCCTCTCCCAGCTCCTGTCATTGTACCAAGTTGTGTCACCTCTAATGACCTCGCTGTCAACGAGACATAAAGCCCACTTACCTTACCTTCAACCTATGAATAGAGCCATGATTTTTGTCACAAAAAGATTTTTGCAGCATTTTGTTTCCATCTCTTACGTGCACATCGGCAGCTTTGCTTCATGGTTATTGGCAGCGTGTCTTTGTTCAGACACGTCTCTCGTGTTGACTGCACCAATCAGAGTAAGGTTATTGTGGCACCATAAGTCTGCGATTTGCCAGTAGACGCCCAAGACAAATGATACAGTCATATGGGGTAACTTTGTACCAATTTGGGGTAACATTGTATCAGGCATTTTATTTTATTAAATAGCATTGTGGTACTCAATCACTATGCAAACTTCAAGATCAACAAATTCATTCATATAGAACACAGCTGTATTTGTAAATTCTGAAATACTTAATTTGAATTTAAACTATGCTGGTGGTACAAAGTTGCCCTGACCGGTACAAAGTTACCCCAAATGACTAGTTAAAACTTCCATTCACTGATCGTGAAGCAGAGCTGCAGATGTGCACATGAGGCGCTGAAACAAACTGCCGCAGAAATATTTTCACAAAAAATTGGGGTCCCTAATAATTAGAGACCTAGAAAATTCACGTTTCCTTTTGAGCACAAGATAGTATTCAAACAACTGTAAATTCATGTCACTTTCACAATTGGCTCTTGCCTTGATTTGACACCTCCAGGATGGCACACAGCCAATGACCTAGAAGCAACTAAATGCACGCTCAATCATGTGATATTACTATGCCTGACAGCAGCCAATGAGGTGGTGTTGTCTACTTAAGATTCCACTACACATCTGATGTACAAATCCTTTGTTTTAAAGCCATAATTAGAGATGATGGTTTATCGCGGGAAAACCTGACTATTTGCTAGGCTTCAACATACGTTCAGCTTATTAAAAGATTACTGGGTTTTCCTTGTACGCGAAGCTATTGCCCTATTTGACTAAGCCAATAAGAATACAGCTATTATAATATTTGACGCACGTTATTGGTCTATAGACAGCTACGTTGTGTCAGTGTTTTCAAGGTTATGTTGGCACAAAACATTTTCGCGATATACCATCATCTCTAGCCATAATATTTGTTTTAGAGCATGAATAAAAAAATGTTTGTTTGAACAAACAATTTAATGTATGTGTTCTTTAACATAGTTGCACTAAATTTATTTTATGAGTTAAATTCAATTTGTAAACAGTGATAGAATAAAATTTATACTATTTTTTTCCTATCACTGTTTACAAATTGCATTTACCAAGTAATGCAAATTTAGATGTTAGAGAACACATACAGTAAATTGGTTCTTCAAACAAACATTTTTTTTTGTATTCTAAAACACATATTACGGATTTAAAACAAATTTGTGGCACATCAGCGGAATCTTAAGGCCAAGGTCTTTAGTTTCTACAGTTATTACGACAATTATTTTTTTAAGCTTAAACGAGAGCATATTTCAAAAATTTGTCTGGCAGTTTTGTTTAGAAAGGGGGTTTCCAGTGCTAGGTATTTTTTCAAAACACGAAACTATACGGTTTCGACTGAAAAATCAATTAATCAGAATAATTTCGTTAATTACATAATCAGCTAAAATCATAGTATCTACTGCCATGAAAAAAAAAAAAATTAGCCAACATGGAGAAGACGATTTTAAACAAAACTGCCAGACAGAGATTTTTAGAAATCTGCTCTCGTTTAGGTGTAAAAAATTAATATAGCTAAATAAGTAGAAACCATGACCGAAGAAGAACAGGTCTGGACACTCGCCTGGATATTTGACCCCCTTTATGTTTGGCTGTAGTTCACTAAGTTACCGAGAATATCGTGTTTTATTGGCGCTGATGTTACGGCGGTCGGACTAAACTCCGCCCACTTCCTTTCCGCTAAGATAAACAATTTATCAAAACGTGTTTTTTATCAATTTATGAAATACTTTTTTCGCTCACAAATTTAAGAAAAGGCTCCAGCAATGTTTATTTACTTTATACATTTAACAATGGAAAAAAAAGTGGACGGAGTTTGAGTCCGACCGCCCGGAAAACAGCGCCAAAAAGTACAACATTCTCGGTAACTTGACGAACTACAACCAAACAACAAGGGGGTCAAGCAGAATACATTGTTAGATAGGCGAGTGTCCAGACCTGTTTTTCTACGACCGTGGTAGAAACTAAAGAGAGTGACCTTCAACACACACGTATTCTTGTAGGTCATGAACCCGCGAACTTTCCCGATCTCTGCTAATAATTAGAGGTGCGTCAATTTCGCGGATTCATCTGGCAGCAGCCTAGAATTGTCAGTTCTATACACCCACTGGCCACAATCGATTACATATTGGCTTATAACCGTACAAGCAGGTAGCAAGCGATAGCCCTTCGGATTATTTCCTTATTTACTACTGGCTTGCAGTAGTCAAACGCGTTTCATAACAGCCACCAGCAAGTCACAGATATGACAGTGAAGTATACATAATTGGCGTTCAACCTGGCCTGGAATGTATCTGCGAAATTTACGTACCTGTACTAATAATAAATATCGTATAAGAATGATTTAGAGACGATGGTTTATCACGGGAAAACTTGATTGTTTGCTAGGTTTCAACACACGCTCAGTTTACCAAAATATTACTGGCTTTAGCTTATACTTGGAGCTATTACCCTATTTGACTGAACCAACAAGAATCCCGATGTTGTAATATTTGATGCCCGTTGTTGGTTGTGTCAGAAGTATATCACTAGAGGCACGAGTATTCGCGTATTTATTCTAGGTCAGGCTGGACGCCAAGAACCTATGTATAACTGTAACTTCTGTGATTAGACGACAGCTGTTTTGACACTCCTTCGGCGATTGCAAGCCAGTAGTAAATAACAAAATAATTCGTTGGGCAAACACTAGCTACCCACTTGTACGGTTAGAAGCCAATGGATATTTTACTTTGACCAGTGCGTGTATAGGGCTGAGAAGTCTAGGCTGTTGCCTGATTAGTACGCATATCTGCTATTCTGCTTCATATAGTCAGTAATTTGATGTTTTATCTATCACGTGTCTTAAGGTTCTACCAGCAAATCACAGACGTGCGCAGCTGAGGTAACCTTATTATGATTGGCACAGCAAAATGAGAGACGTCACTTACAAAAAAAAACACTGCCAATAACTATGTAGCAGAGCTGCAGATGTGCACGTAAGGCTCGGTTTCAGTCACCATATTGAATTATTTTTCACTTTTTTGGAATTCTAAGAAGAAAAATGTTAAATACGCGACTATACCTCAAATTCTATTTAAGTTCCGCTACAGCACAGACCGTGCGATCCAGCTGTTAACATATAATTACGCCGCAATGTGTGTGACAATATTTCTTATATTCATAATTTGCCCGACAAATTGCCACCTAACTATACATTACTAGTTCTATTGCCATGCTGGTATTATATCTCAAGGTAAATAGAATTTGCGGTATAGTCACCGATTTAACATTTTTCTTCTTAGAATTCCAAAAAAGCGAAAAATAATAAAATTCAATATGGCGACTGAAGCCGAGCCGTAAGGCACTGAAACAAAGTGCGGCAAAATACTTTTCGCGAGAAGTTCATGGTACTACGAATTGGCTGAACTTTAGCAGGCCTTTTTTTGAGTGCTCGCTTTATCCCGAACCACTTACAGACATGTTTGATACAATATGCTGTAGCAATACAATGACGTAGCGTATTGAGAAAACAAGAAGTGTGCTTGGAGCCTTCCAGTTACTAAAGCCGAGTCTTGTTCGCTCACCACTTGCCTGCCTCCGAGAGCAAAGCCGCTCATTAGCGTCAGCCTTCCTTCGAGGATTCTTCTTAAGAGGATGTATCACGTCTCATTATTAATTTACTCATTTTCCTATCATAACTGAATAATCAGGGGAGGTACTGAAAACGTCTCTACAGGAGCATTACAATTTACGACTCGTGTTGTTACTGTAAAGCTACATTTAGAGTAACAGTTCAATCCTGATTACACTATGGGAGTACTGAAGAATCCTGATCCAAATTTTAGCTACTTTAAATAAGTCATCGGACTGAACTGAACGAAGATGAATCTATCGTAATATTGAATCGTTTGTTTGGCTATGTAAGAGACTAGAATCCTCCTAGGCTAACTAAATAAAACTGTTCAAAGTCATAAAAGTAACGGGCCTCTAATAATTAGGTGCACCAGTATTTCGTATATTCATATGACAACAGCCTAGACGTCTGAGACCTATTCACACACTGGCCAAAGTTATATACACATTGGCTTCTAACCATAACACGTGTTACACCAAGGCTTGTTTCCTTATTTATCACTGGCTTACAGTCGTCAAAGATGTGTTGAAACAGGTGTCGTCTAATCAATCGCAGAAAGAGTAGGGAAGTATACATTATTGGCATTCAACCTGACCTAGAATATACGCGAAATAATCTTACCTCTACAAATAATTAGAGACCGGAAAAATTCGCGGGTTCAATGGCCTGTAAGCTAGCCTCCAAGAATATACGTGAAATCGTGTAGACAACAGCTGTTTATTAGCTGCTCGCTGACACAGTGAAATGGGCCTGTATTCAGTTACAGTTTTATTATTGGCTCAGATACTTCCAGGAAGTGTCGAGTAAGTCAACGGCCAATTGTGACAGTGATATAGACCTGTAGTTGCTGGAATTCTAGCTTGCGCCTAGAAGAAAACGCGAATTTTTCAGGTCCCTAAGTCTGACGCAACGTAGATGTCTACAGACCAACAAACTGCATCAGTAGAGCCCACGATTTTTTGGTGAAAAGAATTCTGCAACAGTTTGTTTCAATGTCTTATGTGCACATATGAAGCTTTGCTTCATGGTTATTGGCAGAATGTATTACTGCACAGACGTGGCTCATTTGACTGTGCCAACAGGAACGAGGTTACTGCGACACCACACGTCTGTGATTTCCTGGAAGAACCCTAGACGCCGAGAGTTACAAACAGCCAATCACTGACCATGAAGCACAGCTAATGCATATGTGCACATAAGTAGAGATGGTGAAATTTCGCGAATTCAGTGACCTACATGCTAGAATCAAATATCCTATGCATACTCAAGCCCCGTCTATTCGTTCATTGTCTGCTGTTCCACGGAGTAGCAGCTAGCGGACAAATGGTCGGGAGTTGAGTACGCATACGATATTTGATTCTAACATGCAGGTCACTGAATTCACGATATACCATCCTCTCTACACATAAGGTATTGAGACAAATTGTTGCAGAATTCTTTTCACGAGAAAATCGTGGGCTCTACGCATCACACGTTACTAGAGACCTCAAAAATTCGCGTTTTCTTTTAGGAACAAGCTATAACTCCAACTACTATAAGTTCGTGTTAATTTCGTAACAAGTTTTTACGGTGTGCTGGTTCGTTAATTTATAGCTCATTCTAATTTTATTCGAAAATCCTGAATAAATCACAATTTAAAGTATTTCTTAAATAGTTATTTATTTCAGTGTTTTACACTAAGGGAGACGTTCCACAGCCATTTATAATTTGCAGTATTTTCTCACTTCAAGCACACATTGTGTATCAACATTTTTGACATTTCACATAGCCATCTTTAGTAGAAGGCCGCGGCCATAAATCTGGCAACACTGCCAAGAAGGGTCATTTTAACACTTTCGTCAGCTCTCCAACGGCAATGGTTGTCCCTGATTCGTCGGCATGTAGACAAAATAACGAATCAGGGACAGCCAGAGTTAAAGAACTAAGAAGGTGTTAAATTGACCCTTCTTGGCAGTGTTGCCAGATTTATGGCCGCGGCCTTCTACTAAAGATGGCTATGCATTTCATGCTCTGAATGTTAGTCTACTCAATTTTTTTACACTGTTACATAATAAATTATTCCGATATTATCTAACAATTATTGGTAGTTATGAATGGTTTGTTATTTAGCGATAACAGTTATATCGGTACTTTAACATGCGCTTGTACAAAAATTATGGAACCAAAATGTTTATTTAATTTGTGAGATATTACTATTAACGGAATGTGTCAGAGTTGGACAGTGTTAGGTATAAATAGGGACCCTTGTTTTTTCGCGAAAATAATTTTACCCCAATTTGTTTCTGTGCCTTACGTATCCATCTGCAATCCTGCTTCGTGTTTATTGACAGCGTATCTACCGTATGTGAAGTGCCGTATCTCATTTGACTGAGCCAATTTCAATAATGTTCCTGCAACACCACACGTCTGTGATTTGCCGATAGAATCCCTAGGCTGGTGAGAGTAAAAATATCCAATCACTGACCACGAAGCAGAACAGCAGATGTGTATGTAAGGCACTGAAACAAAGTGGGGCAAAATTCTTTTCGCGAAAGAAAAACAGGGGTCGCTAGGTATAATTGATTTTTTTTTTTTCGGGGTAGGATGCTATCCCTAAATAGATAGGCAGCGTTTGTATGTGTGAGGCAGGAGCGGTAAGGTTGCAGCTGACCGACGTATGTGATACATTATCGCCTCTCCGCGCAATCCACTCAGATTGCGTTCAGTGCTCTAATATTATCCTTTTATTCAATAGGACTTCAAGCGGTGACCACATAAATATATTTGCGGGCAGCATAGTCTGTAGTTTTTCGAATCTAGTTGTTATTTTTCCCAGATATGCCAGTCTGGAATAGCCATTTTTGGCTTTTTTGAGGGGGCCGAAAATGATGTTTTAATTAAACGTGTCCAATTTTAAAACTATAGCTACATAGTTTAGAATTGCGTGTTTTTTTCGTAGATATACGAATATAATGTGCGTTAAATAGTCTCGTAAAAAAAGGAGAATAGTAACTCGCTGCAGCTAATTTAGGTAAGAATGAGCTTATTTTTATGTCCGGCCCGGTGGTATTTACTTGGGGGGGGGGGGGACAAAAATGTTGGCAATCCTGCGAGGCGGACGAACGACGGTTCGCGAGTTCCCCCTAGCCTTCCAGCCGGTGGGTCGGTGTTCTAGTAGCAAGGGCGTTGGCCCAGCAGCTCGATGGCGATGGCGCGGTGGATGGGCTTGAGGAGGGGGGATGAGGAGGGGTGGCAGCCACAGCTGGATCGATGTGGCTAGACTGCGCTCGTCGGTTACATGCCGCGCCGCATATACCTCAGTCCATGGTTCCTGCACACTTGGGCCGGGTGCATAAAACTACGCTAGAAACGTATAATACGCAACACAATTTCAGCAAGCGACACGAGGTAACCAACACTACCACTCAAAATTCCGAAGAGCCAACAGAAAGTTTCTCTCTGTATTTTTCCATTACGATTAATGTTTTGTCAATCATCTCTGGTTTCTAAATACTCCGTTGTTTAGGTGTTTTGAGATAGTAACCAAATAAATATCAGCACCGTGTATTAAAAAAAAAGTTAACATGGTAGAAGCCATTTTAAACATAACTGTCGAACAAATTTTTGATATCTGCTCTCGTTTAGGTTACACGGAATTGCTTACCTTATTCAGATTATGTTTATCTACGAAAAGATCGCGCACTTGAAACTAAGCTTCTGTGATTTTAAAATTCAGCATGCTTGTTAGAAACAATTTTCGGGCCTTTCAAAATGGGGAAAAAAAAAAAACCGGCATTAAACTGCTGTAACTCCGAAAAAAAAACGACCTGAATTCGTAATGTGCGAAACAAGATGCATGCGTTGGCCCTACCCTTATACTATCCAAAAATAACATTTTGGGGTCACGACAAAGTCCCACAAGGAAGAAAGAATACAAGGATAACCTTGCACGCCAGTTTGTAGCGCTGCGAATAGAGGCGATATGCTTCCCGTCGAGCGTGCCACTCTGTCTCTTATCGCTCCGCTGTACCCAAGTGTCAAACGCGGACATTTGAAACCGGTACACATTCCTCAAGAACATTGGTGCATGGACAATATAAACACAAGTAGAGGCAACGATTTTTGGTGAAAATAATTATGCAACATTTTGTTTCAGCGCTTCACGTGCAAATCTGCAGCTCTGCTTCATGGTCAGTGATTTAGAATCTACCCGCAAATCGCAGACAGGCGTTGTCGCAGTGACGTTATTCTCACTGGCACAGTCAAATGGGTGACGCCTCTACAAGAATGCACGCTGGCAATAACTACCTACCAGAGCTGCAGATGTGAACGTGAGGCATTGAAACAACATGTTGCATCATTATTTTCATCACAAATCATTGCCTCTAAACATAAGTAAACTGCACATGGTTATTCTAGAATGGTCACCGTTGTTATGTGCTCAGAAAATACTTGTCCTGACAAGATAAATTGATATAGTCGGTTCACTTTAAAGTGAGCACTTCCAGTGTAGTAACAACTGGAGGGGGGGGGGGGTGTTTATACATTGGCCCCCCTCGCTCTAAATGTTGGAAAGGGAGTCGAAAACAATAGTAAATGGGCGCCCAAATGTTGTTTAATTTTATTTTTAAAGAAATGTCTGTGTAAAGTAGGCCTGCTGGTAAAATATTATTGTAGACATCTTTGCTTCTAGATTTTGTGAAATGAAATTAAAATTTGTAAAGGAATTTCAATTACCTTATTTGAAAAAACGGGAGAAGGGGTGGGGGTGGGGTGGCACCAAATAATCTGCCCCTACATAAATTGGAGAGCTTTCTTCTCCTCTGAGCACTTACATGTAAAACAAAAATACATTTATTGGGGATATAGAAGCAAAGTTTGAGAGTTGCTAAATGTTCACCTTAGTTTTTTACTTAAATTGAAGTTTTTGTATTTAAAATAATAAAGATGGCGGCATAATGGCTCACAGAAAATTGTAAGCAGTGCTCAGTTCATACTGAACAGCCTATAAATGGAACTGAATTCATGAGGCGGTTGTGAGGATCTTAGAAGTTCATGGACACTCATACAATTGCTGGTTCAGGGCACGTGTTGTATGTGATATCAGAATCAGTGATAAGAGAATAAAAATAAAAGCTTTATTTAATGGCTTGTAGCATTTACATTACTGATTGTGATTTTACCTATCAGTTGTCTAGAATGAAAAGTTGTTTTGTCTCGAAATTGTTCATTTCTGTAATAAAATGCAATCCCTTCGCGAAAACCATTTTAAATTTGGTCCCAAACACCTGATAACATTAGTATCTATCTCCTTAGCTGTCATACGAAATGAGGACTGTATACATTTTAATACTTTATTTTTGTAGCCGCTGTAAAAACAAGAAGGTTCTAAGATGCTTAAAAGTACTAATAAATCAATTGTTCACGGTATTTGTATAGTAATTTTTTTTTTTTTCAATATTTTCCCCTCATATTTCAATAACATTCAATTATGATCTATGGTTTACATATTAAGTCACTAGCTAATCGGGAGGTTTTTTTCTTTTCAATCGATGACAAAATTTGTACCGTACAGACAGACACGGAAGTAAATATTCACGTCTTTAACTCATTGTTGTCGAACAGATAAATAAACAGACAAGAAAGCAAGTAAATAAAAATGTACGGCAATAATATATTTTTAATTTGAAAATATTATTTGACCAATTATGTCACATAAATTTGTCAAGTTATGGATATATGAGTTCAAAATAAGGTGTTGCATTTTAATAGGACGCTATAATGATACATTTCACAATAAACACTACCCTAAATAACGAAATAATATAAAAAACCATTAATTCCAACTTGACTTGTCATGCCTCGTCGAATGGGTGATTGATCGTTCTCAGATTAGATAAATGGGGTACCTTATAAATCTGGGAATAGAAAGATTGTTTTATATATCTTACGTTGACAGGGCATAGTTTATTGTTTGATTGAATTTTTGGAATTCGCACGGCGTGAAACTCTTAAAAGTTGTCAATTTACCGTAGACAGCCTATATAATGTTCGATCGCTGTGAAAAGTTATGGCATTTGGCGAAATAAAACCTAAAATAATAAGAATTAACTGGCAAGGAAAGAGTTTGCTGGCTGAATCAATCAAATTGCAGTACTATATCACTAGTTTTTAAATATTTCTGAAAGTACTTTAATATGTTGTGTGTATGATAATAGATAGACTGGAAAACTACACGAATTTCTTTCAGAACGAGATATAATCACAGATCTTGTACATACACGATGATCTGCAATTGGGTAGTGAATTATTACACACACCTTGGAAGACTCTAAAACAAATAACAAACCAACATAAAAAAGCCTAGTTCAAAGTTTGACCTGCGAAAATTTAATGTCCCTATGGATAGCACGAATCTGATATACTTAGGCACTGTACCATAATCTCCAAATTTTCAGCAATTTTAAAAACTGTGTTATGGCAAGCGTCAGCATTCATTTGTTTGCATCTAAACTACCTTACCTTTCAGATATGAAAATAAAGAAAGTGTGAAATATAGCCCTAAACAAAAGTTAGACCCCTAGTATAAATAGAAAAAGAATACTTTGCAAGCTATTTTGTGTGCATCTTTGTGTACAATGACGGCGTGGGGAGTAAAGCGACTGTGGATTCTGCTATAGGCCGTTCGGAATAAAGTGAACACTAAATATGTAACCTTTGAACAATATCACTAGCTGTTACTACATATAATTCAACATTAACTGTAGTTGCCTTGCTGCTTGTATGATTGGCAACGAAAAACACAATATAGTTCCGTGTTTATTCGTATTTAAATAAAACAATTCTGAAACAAATTCAACCGACAGCGATATAATTGTATTTTGTATAGTTAATTAACTTCTTTTTCATCAAACTATATAGGTACCTACCGACTGAACAATTTATGTTACACGTGCAAACATAAAGTGACGTGTCCCAGGAGGTTAGACTTTTCCCGTCGTCAGCCGTTACGCGCGGAAAGATACGAATTGGCTGGAAATAGATCTTTAGCAGGTCTTTTTCGAGTACTCGCTTTATTCCGAACCGCCTAAACAAGTATCTTCCTATTGGTTGTTGGTTTTCCTTAGCTCATCTCTGCGCAGGTATACGTTCCCTCTTTTCTCCTACCCCTGTGACAATTAGATTAGATCAGTAGGAACAAGCTATGATATAAATAATTTCAAGGTCTGTTAAGTTAGAAAAACGACAGTAAAAATAAAAAAAACTGGCATTACTCCGTGACTCGCACATACGTAGAATGATGCGCGCGCCGTTCAAACCAGCCAACAGCCTGGTAGTCTCGTCTACTACTTTCATACTCTTTGGAGAGGCCACAAGCGAAGCAATGGCAAGGAACGCTGGGGCTCGCATATACAGGAGAAGAATGCAGGCTCGACTGATGAGGAATGTTGGCGCGAGCTATAGACGACGTCTGGCAGGCAGGGCCAACGAACTCGCCCGCCCCCTCCCTTGCTATAAGGGGCAGGGGTGGTTGGAGAGGGGAGAAAGGGGAAGGTGTGGGGGAGCCGGCAGCCTGCGCTGCGCCTGCGCGACGCGCCACCCAGACTCAATGGATGACGTCACCGCAGTCCACGCCCTACCGCAGTCCCCGACCTGGCGGGGTCCGCGCCTCGACGCCCGCCGCTCAGCTGATACACCACGTCCGCCAACCTACACTTCCCACACGCACACTTCTCGACACTACGTGCGTTCCAGACAGTTGCGGATTTAGAAACGTATTTGTTTTTGGGGAGGGGTGGACCCTTACGTTACCTTATGAATAATTATAAAAAATACCACACATCTGAAAAGTGTGGTTGTTTGCTGTTACACAACGTACAGGTTGAGTCTGGTGGAAAGGTACATGCTTTGAGTGGTGATAGTACTGGTGATTCTAAACAAAATGTTTATAATAAACATATGCCCATTTCTTAACCGTTTCAGAGAAACCGAATGAAAACAACAAATAACGGGAAACGTGCAGGTGACGGTAAATCACGATACTGCTATCGTATGTTTTGTTAAATTGTGTACATTTCCATACGGTGTGGGGTTGGCTTAAAAGCGAAATCTACACGCGCAGGGTGGACACAAGAGAGGAATTTCTCGCTCGTATTTACCATGCTTGTGCTCAAGTAAAGCAATGTACTACTGAGCTCAGATCAGCAACACAGCAGTTGTCTATCAGAGCAGCAAAATGCATTGAAGTTGGTGGTGGAGTGTTTGAACATATTTTGTGAGGAAATGTGCACAATTAATCATAACTCACGATAACAGTATCGTGATTTACCGTCACCTGCACTTATCCCGTTCCTTGCTGTTTTCATTAGGTTTCTCTGAAACGGTTAAGAAAAGGGCATATGTTTATTAGAAACATTTTGTTCAGAATCACTAGTACTATCACCCCTCAAAGCATGTACCTTTATGTACCTTTCTTCTCTACTCATCCTGTATACAAAAGTAGGACACGTTAAATGTACTTGGATATCATAGAACAAAATTCCAATTTCCTTGGAGCGACTGGACATACTTCGGCTACATAATGTTGAACACGATTTGGTTGGGGGGGGGGGGGGGGGGGCTATCGGGCTGAAGGTTCCAGAGGGAAAAAAATCATAATTTTATTTTAGTATGAAATAGTGTTAGTTTTGCAGACGTCACTTGGGAGTACATTATTATTAGAGGCCCGGATATTTCGCGGGTTCAACGCCCAGCCGGCTAGACTCCACAGTCCTGTGTGCACTGTCGTCAGCTATATTTGTTCATTGGCTGCTGCTCCAGTGAGAGAGCATTTGAACATTTGACGATGTAGCGCAGGAGTCCGTGAGTGTTTTTACGCATGTCCGCCATTGGTTCGGAGTCCGCAAGGTCACGTTTAATAAACAATGAACCGATCGAAATAGTTTCCAACATGTACATGACTTAGCAATCCAACCTCTCCTCAGTTGAATCCGCGAAATTTCCGGGGCTCTAATTATTATCTTACAAAAATAGCTCAGCCGGTTTTCCCATAGTAACATTTGAAATCAACATTTGCATGCACAAACCAATCATTTTTTGGCGCAAGTAAAATTTTTTGCCTACCTACCAAGCGTTTCATTATTGTCATATCAACAGTTGTGTGCAGTTGTCCTGTAAACGTTTCATTCTACGAGTTTGCAACAAAAGGACCTCTTTATTTTATTTATTAGGATGTTCTGCACGAATATACAACGTGAAATGTTCACAATACCTGGCGGCAAAGTAATTTTATGCAATATGAGGGTGGCCACCCCTATTATTTCCATCAAAGTCAAAGGTTCGAAGGCTGAATTTTTTACAGGTTAAATATATCAACAGTTAACATCCCCTACAGAATTGAAATTTAACTCCTAAACTTTTGAGATATATTGACCTATTACTATTTTCAAATTCCATTTTCAAGGACTAATTCCTCACTTAATATTCACTTGCTGGAAAGTGTCCCATATTTTTCTGTTTATTTTTTGATGAGGAATAACCTCCCGGAGATTGGGCTGTTAATTTCTTTAAAATATCCTGAATGTGTTATATATATACACACATACATATGTGCGTGTGTGTGGTGTATTATATAAACACAAATAGCCAGCATACTTCTAAATAAATCAGAAAATTCATTTAGGCTGCGTAATTCGTTTGCTGCAGCGAGCAAATACACACTCATACACATTTTATAAGTGATTACAACGAACCTAATTTACAAATGTGTAGCGGTGACTTTGGCAATTGGCAAACAATGCCTTGCGAAATTCAAACACACACGTATTGCAAGCCACAAACAATGCACTGCATGCAATGCAAAATACTGCGTTAGCAGATTCCTAAGGTGTAAACTTGAAAACACGATTACGCAACTAGGCCGGCAAGCGAACACCAGCTGGGCAAATGTTACGCAACTGCGGCGTATTTAAATTACTCGAATTTAATTCACCGGCTGCTTTGTTCCAAGTGAAACTTAAGTAAACTCCCATGTTCCGCAGCAACTGCGGTGTTGCCAGACGGTAGTTGTATTAAATTAAAATAGTTACAGTTCTATACATGGCAAAAATTATAGAATTTTGAGATGTAAGTCAGGATATTTACAAGTACACGATTAAAAATTAAATATTTACAATAACACCAATGACTTGGGTTTTTTTGTTGTTGTAATATTTACGTTTTCAAGAACAGATTACATTACTGCTGAAAATGTAAAGGTACGAGAGTGACTGTTCGTCAGTGATAGTTTCAATTTGTACTGAATACACTAAAATCACACCAACCCCCTTTATAGATAGCATATATAATACACACACAGATATATATATATATATATATATATATATATATATAACAAAATTATTTTATTGACATTTTTTCTTTATAATTATATACCAACTAACGTCAGAATGATATTTTTTAAACTTACGCATGGTTAAAAACCATCTCTACTACAAAAATTCATAATTAATAGAGATAAAAGGATTTATTGTGATAGCACTCGTGGAATTTTTTTTCGCATCTTAGAAAGTTACGAAAACAACAATTTACTTTATGTTCTAAATTAAAATAACAATGAAAAAATTCCACAGGTAAGAATATAGATCTTTTTAAGTACCACCACAGTGTCTGTGTCGGCAGCGAAATATTTTATTTCTGTCGTTAGTGACATTTTTTTATGAGTTGAGTTCCAAAATCAGCAAATTCTCGACCGTCTCAGTATACAAGAAGTACAAAACATATATTAATGTATTGTTATTATTAGCAGTTTACTTAATAATAATACTATAATTAGCGTTTGAAGGTGACTCCTGATTTCACCTTATTTTTAAATTAATTACGACTGTTATTTTCCCCAAAGTCTCTTCATACGTTAACAGTGTGTGGCTTGTTGTTCTTCTTGCCATTGTTTTTCTGTATATCTCTGGGATGGATGTTCGAATGTTGCTGCTGTAGTATTATTTCTGTATGTGACACATATCTGTGTGTGTATGTCACAAAACCCTTACCTATTACCACCCATCATAATATTTATACATTTCAGATGACATGCTAAGAGAATTAAAACTAAAATGCATATCTGGGAAAATATCACCCATAATCGTAAAACAAAATCATAGAAACCTGCATTAAACATTACCACATACTTTCCACAAATAAAATACCAGGGGCATCTAATGAAGTCCCGTTGAGAAACTTTCTACGAAATCACTGCACGCTAGTTTAGTCCTTCGCGCCTTGACGGACGTGTTGTATTCCACTTATCGTCTTCGCCGTTTCGAAAAGAAAAAAAAAAAAAACTCGCGTCCACAAGCTCTTAAGAGTGCGTTTGAGATAAATAAACGCTGAAAACATCAATTAATTTGTACGCTTTATTCGAAGTCAATATGGATAAAATACTCAATGTTAATCCTAGATAATGATATTTGCAAACTTTATGAGTAAATATTTATCCAAAATTACTAATTCGTTACGAGTGATCTCTTGCGCCGCAGTTAAATGCACGAGGTTCCGGCATCAGAGATTGTGCCTCAGAAGTTCGTAACACTGGAAACAATTTCGTTTAAAACGTTGGCTAAAACTATGGTGTAGGATTGCTATTGTTTAATTTTCGTAAATTGGCTTCAAGAAACCTATAGTTATAGATTAATGCTCTTAGCGTTGAATTATGTACCACGCCCTCTTAAGGCGGCCGCATACCCCACGCTTCAAACGCGTTGCAGCGTGTTCCTAAACAGATTTTTTTCTACGAAAATATTCCACATGTACCCATTGTGCCAACGAACGAAAAGAAGACAAACTTTAGACAAGGTTGGAACCTCATCATTAAAACGTCACGCTCATTAAAAACACTGTTCTAAGCTCTCCAACATGGCTAAAAACGGCCTTTTCAGTCTTCAGTAGTTCAAAATGTACTAAACGGATGTATGTGAAATTCAGGTTGCGACCTGCACTGATCTTAGTTGCAAACTTTCCACCAGTAAAGTTATATGGCTACCGCAAAGTCCCATGGTAAAAACCGTTCGGCGTGAAGCTTGCACGCTAGTTCAGCGCTTGGCTCATTGAGGCGACGCGGCATTTGATGCGCGCTTCAAGGTCGACCTTACTACTCCGTCGCTATTGAGCCTCTCACGTGCGGGTAGGCAGCGCCCTTAAGGGGCCCGCCTACATAGCGCCTTAGCGGCCGTTCGACCTCATGGACGTGGAGTTTTCCCCCCACAAAAGCGGGATTGGGTCAACCCCTGTTGTGGAGGAGGTTGTCTCTCGCTCTCTCTGTTGTCCTCTCGGCTCGGTCTCGCGAATCCTTCAATTTTCCACAACACTGGCTGCATATTTGCGTAGGACACATATTACAAGAACAAGATTTCCTCAAAATTTTCAGTTGTTACAAGGTACAAACAGTCACGGGATCGAAAGCCAAAGGATATGTCTGCTAAGGTTATATAGTTTTAAGTAAAAATAACAAAAAATAACGGATTACACAAGCCGTAAAAGGCACTAATTTGGAATGTTAAGGCCCTATTTTCTAGTTACTTAAGAAACTGATAGAACTGAAACCATTTACCCTTAGTGTGAGGTACCTTAATATATTTTATGTCAACCACACAATCTCACGTCTAATATTTTCTGTGGAAAAAAAAAACGCTCCTCCTGAACCTCTACATCACAACTTTCATGGCAGGTAGGCGGGCCCCTTAATACGTTTGGCAACGCTGTAGTACGCGAGGAGGGCACTCAACGACATTGGTCGTCGCTGGTAGGAGTGTGGCAGGTGTTTTCCTCATTGCTTGTACGTGCCGTGCGCTTACACCGTGCTGGTCAGCCTGTGACCGCAGGTCAGTTACTGCCGAGCATGGTCATATAGTTAGGTCTGGCAACTGCCTATCTTTCGCAATGCTTGGCCGCGTGCGCTTAGTGAAGCTCGCGGCGGCTTGTGAACTACGAGCGCTAGTAGTAGGTTGACCCATCGTCTGCATTGTTATTGATAGGCGTTTCGGACATTCTCGGTTACTACAATTTATAGAGTTTTGCAAATAACTTGTCGCATTTACAAGAAGAAATTCGTTATATTGAGGTGATTTTGACACTGTTGGAATCATTAGCTTTGTCTTATTTAGCGAACAATTCAAAATGACAAGTGTGCCTCGCGCCTGTATGCTACGAGGCTTCAAGGAATGTTATTTGGCTCAAAAACTTTAAATTACTCGTTATTTCATAGTTCCAAAGGACCCCGTTAAAATACAGTGAAGTGGCAGTCGAAGATGATATGTTACGATTTATAACC